>VMKM01002224.1:0-82576 GCA_008360985.2 Macquaria ambigua | reverse complement strand
TGTACATGCCAAAACACACATATGCTCACACTCACACATGCACAGACTACCAGTCTGGAGCCTGGCGGACTCCTGCTCTGATCCCACCCTCATGCAGCCTTGCAGGGGGCTGAGCGGCATGCCAGGCCTGCCTCACGCCCAGACGGATGCCCGTTGTACGCCCCCATACCAACAGAGCTGCTGCCAAACCACACAAGGAGATAGTAAATGAGAGCAGAGGGTTCTGTTCAGCTTCCTCACACACACACACCATGTGGTTTATTTTATCTGACTCATACCCACATACACACACAAAACACAATGCAGGCAGGCAGGCAGGCAACAATTAGGGGCCTGTTCATCGGTGAACTACAGTATACTAGCTCTATAAATCTTCAAGCTAGCGTTTTTTAAAGTGTACAAACTAAAGTGCTCGGGTGGTAAGCTGAGGAATTCACAGGATGTTGCTGTTGTTGGTCATTTGATTAGTAGACACTCTTGACTTGATGGCATTCAGACAGAGGCAAATGAAAATCATAGCCTCAGATCTTCGTTGAGACACACACACACACACACACACACACACGCACACACACAAGTGGAAGCTGCAGTGAACAACATGTAGTTTTTTGTTTTCCTGAGATAGGTCAGCCACAGTGATGAGAAGATGAAAATATTGATCCACTTTGATTGCTGTTTCATTAAAAAAAATGCAAAAGCTCTACAACTATGTGATGCTGTAATGCTAAAGTCAGGATGCTAACATGCTCACAATAACAATGCAAACATGCTGATATTTAGCAGGTATAGCGATTACCATGTTCACCGCCTTAGTGGGGATTCAGACCGAAAACCCTGCGTTAAAACAGCGCAGGGGGCTGCCTTGGTGGGGGCGTGTTGTTAAGGTACTGGTGAGACAATGAAATACGATCCAGGGAAGTCCAGTTGGAGTAACAGATTAATGATGCCACAACGCTGCACAATGGTTTGTAATACTCACAGACAGGATTTGACAACTCTGGAAAGTTCACCGCTGTAACTATCTTATCTTTTGTCGTGACAATTGCAAGGTAAACAGTAGAAATACAGCATTCACGTTACAAAGTAATCTACCAGGAATGTGCGCTTGCACGTATGTGATTGGTCATTGCAGCGCCTTGCCAGATTATGTCTTGTTGCATTGCAGCAAGAGTTGAGCCAGGTTCAACTTTTTCGCTGGACGACCCTGGGTTGTTTTGCTGGAACTCCCTGTTTTGGCACCCCGACCTGATGACCGATGGACTGGCACCATTCAAATGAATGAGAGGGCTGCGCTTTTTCATGCAGGGCTACTGTCACTCTGAACGTGGCCTTAGTTTAGCATGATAGCATGCTAACCTTTGCTAATTAGCACTAAACACAAAGTACAGCTGAGGCTGAAGAGAATGTCATTATTTTTGCAGGTATTTGATCATAAAGCAAAGTTCATGACCAAATTAGTATTCGACCAAAGGTGACTCCTGTGATCCTAATTAGTATTGGACTAATCAAAATTTTGACCTGATGATGGAGCTAGATGAAAAGTCAGGAGATAACTAAAGTCATTACAATTCATCCTGAGGTGGAAATGAACGTCTGTACCAAATCCAATAGCTGTCAAGACATTTCACTCAAAACCTCAATCACATGGTGGCGCTACAGAAAAAGTCATGGATCACCAAAGTCAGTAGGATTCATCCACTGGGGACCATGAATGGCTGTGTGAAATTTCATGGCAGTCCATCAGTTAATTGTTGAGATATTATAGTTTGGACCAAAGCGATGGAAAAATGAATGATGGAATCAAACTTTTCATTTAATGTGAAAATAACATGATTGAATGCACAAAATAAGTTATAAATTATGGTATTTTCTATCAAAGCATATTAGTTAATGTTACTCTGTTGTTGGCAATATACAAAACATTTTACAGATTAATTTCTCTATAGGGAATGATGAATTGTGAGTAATACTTTTTTTAAATGATTATCTAACACTGTGGAGTAGAACTTTGGAATTGCTTTCTATTAATGTTCCCCTTGATTGGATCCAGAGGGCCACATTACATATAACATTGCCTGTTATATATAATTCAACTGCAATTGTTTCAGACTCTTAACCGACAGATTAGTCATCACTTTCTACAGTTAATCACTTAAACCAGCAACAGCAGAGAGTGGAGTGTGAACCAGAGGCTCCACCGCAGGTCACACTCCACAGCAAAGGCTGGGAGGCATTCACGCACACACACACACACACATACACACACACAAAGACACACACAATCAAGGCTGTGAACCACTGACATGAGGTCAAGACCTCCCCTACAGCTGAGTTGATTAAACACGTTTCTTCAACCCACACACTGCCCAATAAAATGTGCTGTGCTGGGGATGATGACTGTGTTGCACACACTGGGAGCATCACTGGCTCCAGCCTTCCCAGAGAGCCCAGCCCGGCGAGTGAGACTGAGGTACAACACCCTGCTGCAGCGGCTCCACTTCCACCTACTTGCCATACCTTGAGGGAGCAATCAACCTGGCTTCTTGTTAGGAGGATAATGCCTGTTTGTATGTGTATATGTGTGAATGAATATTTCCTCCACAGACCCTCCAAGTGGGGGCAAAGGTTGCTTCTGAACCATGGCGCTGCATAATCCAGCCCTGAATGAAGGGGGGGGGTGAACATTCCCGGACAATGAGACCCTCCTTTACCCCCTGCTGTACTAGTACCCACTTAAAATCTGCTTACCCACAATGCATCACTTGGCTCAAGTGAATAGCCCCCCTGGAATCGGTGCAGTGCCACTACAGAATAACACAGCCCTGCTCCTAGAAGCCACAAGTGTCAGCTATGGCTCAGATACAACCCTTCTGGGCCCTTACTGAGCACATTATATCCAATTCAACTGGTCTTAATATACTTTAATAAGACCTGTTTTCGATTAATTCTCCCTTGAAACCGGTAGTAACACGGCTACTAGGCACATATAAAAATTGAATGAATGGAGTAGGGCTGCCAGAGAGTCAGGAGGGGGAAAATAGGAATCCTTGTGGATTTGTCCTCACCAGCTGGCTCTTGAGCCCAATATAATGGTTGTGCCCATGGCTCTCAGAGCCCCAGTAAGAGGAAATATTTGCCCAGCCTGTAATGTGTTTAAGGTGCGCAGTATGATTCAGTTCAAGTCATAAAGCCCTTGCGTGTCACATCCTGAGAGGGAGGACAGAGCTGCTCTGCCTATATTCAAGTGAACAGGGACAATGGCTTTGTGTTGTGTTTGGATCCCAATGTAAAAGAAAAATCCCGACATTGCAGAGGAACGTGGGGTTAAATAAGCCAAAAAATACTTACAGCACCCATAGGAAACACCACACCGGGTCGGTATAGAAATGCCTGTCTGTTCCATGTAATGGATGGTGATAAAAAATCCAATGTCCCCCGCTGCACCTGCTGTTATGAAGCCTAACCGCAGAAACACTACCACAGCAAGTGACTCATAAATATTCCCCCATTTGTCATCCAGGAATGAAAAATAATAATCAAACACAGCATGGTGATCTTAATGCGCAAGGTGAGCATTCAGATCATGAATCTTTTCCACTTCCTGTCCAGCAGGTGAGGCAGATGTGGAGGGGCTAAATGACTGTGATCCTCATGTACTTCCAGCACAGCTCAGAATCTTTTTACAATTTCCTGTTTCAAACGTCTCTGCAGCAAAGCAAATGACTGTCACAGACAATTAGCTTTTATTGAAGAACATATTTATTTTTGGGATTAACTTGTTACCTAGCAACTCCAAATGAAGCCAAAATCTCCGTTGAGAGTTGACTTTGGATTGCATTTTTGCAATTAGGAGCGAGTTCAGTAATAAAAGTCACCCATTAATGCCACCATTTAGCGGGCTTGTACACACCATGATGGCTAACATATGGCAAACTTGTTCAAAATATTAAGATCTGCTTGTCCTTTGACACCACTATGTTCCTACTCATTGCTGTTTCGGCCCGTGCCAAACACCATGGCTAACCCATATGAAGATTAATGATTCCAGATTTCCCTCAACTCAAAGGGCAAGCAATGGCTCATTATACAGTTATTAAAAACAGCAAATTATTACAGCATTTATTATCCCGGGCAATCTTATTTGCCCCACCAATGTCATAACTTCCATTTCTGCCATCCGCATTGGAACGAATGTGTCACATGTGCCACAACTGCACACTCACAGTGCTACAGCATGGCTACAGTATGTGAATGTAGACCAGAGGTCCCTGAGCCCCTCCCCTTATGCTCTGACTGTCTTGTGAGGTACATACAGTGTGTACAATAGAGGCATTTACATGCCATAACAACCTGCTTTAAAAGCACAGATTGCTATCACTGATCTATACAGTGTAGAGCCCACTGGGTTATTTCCTGTTAGTGGTTTCACTTGTTGTGCCTTTGAAGCAGGCTTTAATAATAGGACCCAACAGAACTAATGAAAATGCTCTGTCAGATTAAAAGGGAGCTTCAGTCTCAGCCACCTAACCACATTCAGCGCAAACATTAAAACACACACACACACAGACATGCGTGTACACATACACACAGTTTACAGAAGTGGTTTACACAGGGAGGACCATTCCTTCTTATGTGTGGATGACTGCTAACCCTCTTAACAACACTGAGAATACCATCAGTGTCCTGTTACTCACAGCAATAGAAAAAAAACCCAAGTGGATTTATGTTAAAGGGGAAAGGTGAGGGGAAATAAAGGGACCCATTCCTGCAAAGTGTGCGATGTGATTCTCCATGTACCCTTTTTTTTCCATTGTAGACGCTGCAATGTGTGCTGTAGTGGTGGTCTTGTGCTTAATGAATCCACTTCAGTGCAGTTCCTCTCCGTAAGCCTTTAGGTTTAATCCCCCAGTCTGGAGCAGTGATAGTCTGGCCCAGGGGATGACATCTGTGAATCGTTCATTAACTTGTAACCAGCAGCAGATGTCTTTAAAAACAACTCGCTACATCTACGCCTTATTTCATTCCCTGCAACAGTCATTTTTGCTTTGCTTCATTCACTGATGGACCCAACGGGCTACATGGAGCCGATTACTGACCTCACTTTGAAAAGAATATGCAGTTTTATGACAATGAAGACTCATGCGATGTTAAGGATTATTTAAAAAGACAATAATGAAGCGCAAAATGGATGTAACCAATATGTGGTTATCAGACAAGTAAAAAATATAACTGAACAGCAAGCAAAAAGCTTTTTTACCTTTACCACTAATCGGTTGATTAAATAAAATAAAATGGAATTCACTGTACTTTTCTATTTATCTTCCATTAGCATTTTATTTTTTCAACTCCCTTATTTTCCAATAATTTTGGTCTAGACACACATTTAAAGATTTATCTGTTTTCCCTACTCAGCATTTTCTTTCCCTCACCTTGTTCCTTTTTGCCTTATGCATAATGATAATGAGATGGTTGTGTCCATGTATATGCAGGAAGTGATTAGTCCAGTGTGTGTGTGTGTGTGTGTGTGTGTGTGTTTGTGTGTGACTAAGTGGCTAGCTATATTAACTGAAAACCCTGCTACACTCTGAGCTAGCTACCTACTGTAGCTGAAACTAACTTTCATCATACAACTACACCAGCCAGTGCAGGCCATGTTAATCATTATACTGTACTGCATGCTGCTGTAGCATCACTGTATAAATGCTGTAGCTAAGGCATTTTAGCTGGCAAGCTAATGCAAAAAACGTTATTTACAAGTTCAAAAACACCATGCTTCTATCTTCATAATATATCTTCATCTCGAAGTGCATGTCTCTCTTGTCTTCATCAAGGACCATAGTGGAAGTTTAGGACTTGATTGAGTCATCCTTGACATTTAGATGTGTGTGATTTAATGTCTCTTTTCTCATAATGTCATAATGTTGCTGGCTAAAATGCTTTAGCTACTGTTGTTTAATGGCAAAAGTTAGCTTTAGCTATGTAGCTTATTATTATTTGTTTTAGGATGTATTCAGTTATATTTTTGACTTGTCTGATAACTTTTTACTACATTTTGTCAGTTTAGGGACTCCATAGCGCAAATGTCACTTGGTGGAAGTGTTAAGCTGTGAAAATGAATGGCCTCTTGTGTGAAATATGCTGTGCCACTTTGAACACCTGTGAAAGATGTTCAGGCACTTAAAACTGCTGTGTATTAGGCCTCAAGAGGGACATGGAGCATATAAAGAGTGGGGTATTTCAACACTGACAGCCTCCCTATGGAAATATCATGTGTGATTTCAGGGGGGTTAACCAGAGCAGGAAGACTGTGGTCTGTGTCTCCCAGGGTGATATATATGTGACACAACACGATTCATCTGCTACTGTGCATCCATAAGCTGTCTGGCAGATTCGGCTTTTTTTCGCTTTTGGGACAATGATTATACAGTGTGGATCTCGGGCTAAATTAGCCGTGACTTGCATTTTTGCCCATATACCAGGCAGATTCAGCCAAGAGAAGACTTTTATATGTGTTTATTTGATGTTTCGACGACCATAAAAGTGAATAAGTGGGACGTGCATCACATAAAAAGGAGATTGAACGTGTGTGCGTGATGAAAGACAAGTGCCACAGCCAAATACATGTTTTTAGGTCATTACACTATGATGTTGGAAACGAATGAGCCACCAACGACATGCACTGGCTTTGTACCATTCATGAGGATACGTCATAGTGAATTACAAACCCTTAACAGTGCCGTCATGCTTTTAAGGCCCAATCGACCATATCCAATCCTTTGGCTGGAGGTAGCACTTGTGTCATGCAGTGCGACATGATGGATTTCACAAATGTTTTTGAAATCACATAATTGTACACTGAAGTAAAACAAGGAAACGGCAGTTTCGGAGTTTAGCCACATATATTATAGCCATAGACAATAATGAAAGGCTTCATCATACAGTCACATGAAATGTATTTTAATAAAACACAATGTACACATATGCAGTCCTATGACCATACATTTGCTGGATCCTAATTAATAAACCTAGAATATGTCAAAGCATAGTTTGATTTGTCTTTTTTTCTTCTTCTTTAAAACATTGAAATCAGTAGATGAGGTCAAATGAATGTAATACAACACTTTGCGTGACATCAGACAAAAACCTTTTCCACGTGTTAAAGATATGCACTGTTATAAGGAACTCAAAGAATATTTCAGCATATAAGAGTAGCAGTATGAGGCAAAAATTCTCACTGAACAAAAAAAGTACAAAATAGAATTAATAAATAAATCAAATATATACCATATAAATGAAATAGCTATGTGGCGGCTATGTTTAATATTTGTTTTTTAATCATTTTAATCTGTAGCTTGGTATTACAACCTTTTTATCTCTAAAACATTTAGAACGGTGAACGAGTCAATACTGAAAATACAGTAATAAGCTTTCATAATTAGATAAACTATGTACACATGAGTCTGTTGCCATGCTAGTCGAACAACTAAATTTCTTCTTTTTTTATCCACACTATACAGCATAAAGCGGTCTGAACGTAAACAGTTTGTGCTGAGAATAAAATACTTTGCAACTATGCATGGTAATTTCTTTAATATTACTCTCAAAAATGTACATAACATAAAGGCCACACATGGGAACACTCCGTCTCCGTTTAGAGGGGAAGGGGTGGGTAGTTTTGACATAAATATAGGAACAAAAAAACAGTCTCTTTCAGTTCAAGATGCCATTTTCTTGTCCATCAGCATCATTTGCTTCAGCCGAATCTCTTTTGTCTCTTCATCCTCCATCTTTTTTTTTCCATCCTCCCTGGTTCAACCTCCCCCCACCTTCTGCGAGCAGTTTAGCTTGCCAACTCCCTCAACAACTCTCCTATCCACCTCCCTCTATCCGGCTCTCCCGCCTCCACAGTCTCTGGTTGCCCCTCCGTCTTCCATCACCCTGCACGGTTAATGACATTGTTAATGACGGGAAATGAGTTCAGTAATGTCAACTGTAAAGGTCCACAAGGCAAGGCAAGGGGTGGGGCTGAGAGAACAGAGTCACCTGGCTGGTCACTGCAGCAGGGGGAGAAGCAGCGGGAGGCAGAGGCATGAAGCATGTGTTTAGTGGGTTGATACTGATATCGTACGTTAGACATATATTTTCATAGTGACGGAATTATGAGTCATGGTTGTGTCCTGGTGGGCGGGGGTGGGGGGTGGGGGGTGGGCTGGGAGGCAGGTGGGGAGGTGATGGGGTTCGTGATAGTCGTCGGTCAGAATATGGGTGCAGCAGCGGCTAGCAGCTTTGCGTTGGTTCTTTGTTCAATGGGAAGTCCGTAGTTTCAGTCCTCACTGGCTGGTGCGCGCAGAGGCCAAGTGGTCGCTGTGCTGGTTCTGGGCCCGAAACCGCAGCCTCTGCTTGTTCTTCTTCTTTGGTTCTTTGGATCGGTGCTTCCCTGAGCCACCTGGGAAGAAAGAGAGAAATGGTTAACCCTTTGATCCGTACTACTACTCCAAGCAACGACCATCCCGTATTTCGAACATCATGTCAAAGTCCTTCTACTCAGTGTAATGTGGTGTGTTTCTTTAGCAAGTGTTACATAACAACAAAGGGTGGATTACCAGCAGAGCTATCTGCCCTGGGGCCCCAGACCCTCAGGGGCCCTGAAGGCCAAAGGTTGTCTGTGTGGAATTACTTTGTGGTAAATTAGTAGTAAATTAGTTTGGTAATATGCACCACTGAAACACAGTAAACTGAAATGGTAAATGCCCTGAGGGGACCCGGGGCCCTGTGTCAAAATTCAGTTTCAATCTCAATTCAATCTCTTTAATATTTTAGTTGATGATTTACATGAATTTGTGTTTAATCTAATTATTGCAAACCATACCAACAGCGAACCTTATAATATTCCAGTTTAGGAATATTGGTGTCAGGGGCTCTCGGCAAAATGGGTTAGGTAAAATGTGTGTGTGTGTGGGGGGGGCTCAATAGGGGCCCACAGTTTATTTTTATTTTCATAGCAGGTTAATCCGGCCCTGCACGTAATCCACCAAGCTTGTATTCCAATAAATTCTGTGCTTTTTTAAAGAAAATGTGTACTACTGTTAGCTAAGTCCTTATAGGGAGCCTGACTAGAAGCTCTGAGGCCTCCATGAGAAAAGAGAATGGCGTCAGCATTTATCAGGCATTCTGTTTGTGAAAAGATCCACATGGAAAAACAGTTCCATCTCATAACCTCACTGACCTGGCCTTACCATAAAGAGATTGTTGGCAACTGTGTGGTGCTGTACTAAGCTTATTTGCTTTTAGAGCACCAGGGGCAGTGCTGTAGTAGTAGTGACTGCACTCACACATGAATATTAATCAGTCAGACTCAAAATCGGGACAATTTTTCACTGTTACGTTATGTTATGTTATGGGATGATGCAACATATTGATGGGTGCAAAGGACTGCTTTTCAAGCAACAGTTTAATGACGTGTAAGTTCCACCTCTATTAACTTTACTGTAAAACAGCGGTAAGTAAAAGCACAGTCATGCAACAGGCTGGTGTGGAATGGACTACGTCAACTCAACCTGCTTATTTTGGGTTGGAGTATTCAGGATTTGGGACTTGAGCTTGGATTTGATTTCACTGTCCAAGAGTTGGGAAAATTTGAAAAAGGTGATGGAATAGGAAGATAACCACTTGGAAAAAATAGGATTTTAACTACAAGCTTCTTGCAAGAATCAAAGTGTGCTTTGAGTATTGATGGCTCAAAATGATTCCAACAAAGCCCTCACAGTGATGTCTTACAAGTTATGCAACTTCTGCCAAAGAAAAGGCCGCATTACACAAAGAAGTGAACCTCATATGAGGGAACATCACATATCAGGTCTTCATTTGCTCCAACCCTCAGGACTGAACCTCAGTTTTTAAACTCTGTTCAGCCCAACACTTTTCACTGTCACTGCAATAGAGATGGGAGATAAGTATGGGACGTTGCATAACTCTCTTTCCAAGTTGGAAAGGTCCCCCAGCCCAAGGTTAATCCATCCCAGGTTTCACTGGGATGGGCAAGGCATGCTGGGAACTGACTTCCTGCTCTCATGGAAGCTTGTGTGGTGGAGGTTCTGCACCCACGGCTCTCTGTGACAGAGAAAACTCTGGCTACCGAACCGCAAGGCAACAATCTGGCTGCCAAGGCCACAAATAAGATAACGAGGTGTGTGTGCGAGATGTATGTGTGCGAGGGGGGAGTGAGTGTGAGGGAATTTAAGGGAAAAGAAAATCTAATGGGGGGAAAAGTGGAGTAAGGCTTGGATGATGAGACGCTATCTGGATCCTGATCTAGAACACAAAGGAACAAGCCACGCTATGGTTCGCTGAGGGGGGAAGCACAGGAAAACGCTACAGAAAAACAAGTCTCGCAAAAAAGTGCAGGCTTTTGTTGCCTGATTCTGGGTCTTATTACTGCACTTGTTCAAGCCTCTTCTCTCACGAAAAAATAGGTAACGTGTGTAAAATGTGGCATTATCTCTAATTGCCTCCTCGTATGTGCTGGCGTTGCGGTGGCCTTTTAAGCACCCCTGCAAAAGACCTATTTCCCATTCTCAGGGCTACACTGTGAGGTCGATTCGAAAATATTCACTCGTTTAAGCCGATACGCATGAGAAAGCAAGATATTGCTCTGCTAATAGGGTCTCCCAATGAATAATACAGATGCATGCAAACATCAAACCATCTCAGAGCTATTTCCTGCAATTAATCTAATCTTGTTATTTTGACTCACATTGCCAATCTGAGCCATGGCAATAAAGTTTCTCGCACACAGCTCCTAGTTAAAAATCACCCCTTGAAAACAACTTTCACATCTCTTCCATCAAAATCTCATGCCCTTCAATTGAAAAATATTACCAGAGGACTTTGTGCACTTGCTTAGCTGATGCCACTTTAGATTTTTTGCATGACTTGCGGTATGATAATGTTTGTTAAAGTAAATCTGGAGCTGAAAGGCATTTGGCCTATAGGTTCGTTTTCCTAATTGCTCTTTAAAGAGGTAATTTTCATTCAAAACAGTGTTGCTAGGTGCCTGATAAACACGGCTTTCAGTGCAATCAACTCAAGATGAATTACATTTGACGGCAATAAAGTACATGGTGCAGCATTAAACTCCCTCTGTAACGGGCAAAGCCTTCGTGGGCCATTCCTTGGACGCAAGGCTGCATTTAAACTGAAAAGGCCTGCATTTACAGCAATTGCTTGAAACACAAATACTGAGAGTTAAGTTAAAAAGTAGTTTTCCTGGCTAGTTCAGGACTGGGCAGGAGATCTGTAATCCAAAGAGTTTAACGCTCTCTGTTAACAGCGCTCACAACACACACGTATATACACACAAAACGGCAGGGGAGAAACAAATTCAGCAGCTGCACATGCAGACTGAGCTCCTGAGTCCAAGAGGTATCAAATGCAGATAGATTTCATGGGAACACCGATTAGTCATCTTACATTGATAAGACAACTTTTTAAAGCTTTCTGATCAAACTTGGGCCAATCATGTCACTTCACCACTTCCTTCCTACACCTTCCTTTTTGCACGCTTCTCTTCCTTATTTTAACTCTAACTGTAACAAGCTATAACATGCATGAGAGGAAAAAGGGATAACAGGAAAAAGCCCTGGACTAGTCTGCCCTACAAAGGCAAAATGCCGTAACTACTACTACCATATTTGGTCAAAATTGAGTTAAGACCTAAATCTGACTGTTTGACCTTTTTGATCTGTTTTACTATACAAAAAATAAAATAAAAAAAGACGCCATAGACAGTGCTCATTTTGATGAAAACTGCTTTTTAAATTTGCAGTAATTGTGAAAACAAGGCAAAAAAAACAAGTGAAACCCGAGTGAGATAGGCAGAGCTAACCTTAGCTGAAGCTGTAAATTTACATGCATTTATGTATTGTAGCTGTTAATGTAAATTATAAATATCCATAATGGTGAACGGATATCTTGTTTTTCTACATAACTAAATAAGGCAGTAGCTAAATCTTGTCATGATAAAGAAAAAGCAGCTAACTCCTGCTAAAGGTAACTAGATTTAGCAGACAGCAATAGCTGCCATCTCAGCTTTTGACTTTAGAGGAATTTACGTGACTTGGTGTAGTTACGCTACCTTTAAATCAACATATTCAAATGGATTAAATTGTAAACTGATCTATTATATTGATTTCTTTACAAATATACTAGATGGGCAGACAGACACCTATAATCAAACTAGTTCAAATGGACAAGAAAGCAGAAAGATGGTAGATGCTTCATTTTTCAAGCATTCCATAAAGATTTAAGGCAGAGTTTTCAGGTGTTGTGGCATAAAATGAAGGCATTGCAACCTTTTTATCTGTTACGCAGTTTGCCAAACAGCCTGAAAACTGTAAGCCCTTTTTCTCAACTTCACTGCTTCAGTAATTACTGCTCTCTGTCTTTGTAGGGCAGTTGTTTCCAAGGCTTTTTTTTCCTTCTTGTTCCTATGTTGTGCCTTTGGTTGTAGCAAGTTGATGTCAGCACAGCGTACAAGTCAAATTATCATGCTACACATGGGATACACAAAAACATTCTTCCTAAAAAAAAAAAAAACTAAAAAAAAAAAGTTATAGATGTCTTTACAGCTGGAACCAAATACATTCAGCTGATGCCTGATGCTTTCCATGCATTGCTTTTAAATTGCACCCTTATAAATCACCAGATTCTGGATACTGTAAGGATACAGTACATATTCTTACAACATCCAGTTTACTGATAGATCCACTCCATACTGTAGCTCTGCTATACAGAAAACCTTACCCATCACAGATTTTACCCATCCTGGAAGATTTATTTTGTTTGTAAAGACGATATCAACAAGTTCTGACTTTTATGAGCCACCAGTTTCCAGTTTCATTATCAGTGTGTTTCAAGCTTCAGCTCAAACTCCCCAAACTAACTAACTGATGACACTTCATAAACACACCTACACAGCCATTTCAGACCATATTTCATAACCCAATCTCAATGCTGACAGCTAGAGGGCAACCAATCCCCACATAAGCCCCTTCCCCCCCAGCATCTGATACAGTCCTGGTGAGATGCTCTATCATATGTACCCAAGAACTCCCATTTAGCCTTTCCTCAGGGTCCAACGCACTCTGAACACTGAGCTTTCATCATCTCATATTTACGACCGATGTAATCACTTAAGCTGATTACCAGGGTTCACAGAGGAAACAGTTTAATTTGCCTGGAAAGAAATGATTAAGTCATCTCAATTGCTTTCAAAACCAAGAACAAATTCATAAATCTTACAGCATGTAAAGATAATTTTGTCTTGGAAGGCACAGTGGGTTTCAAATCATTCTCTGTCTTTGTTTTGCGCTGTCACTGGCACAGTAAGGATCAAATCAATAGAGTATGGCTTTTATCAGAAAAGTATAATCCTCCTTTATGCTTTTCTTTCCGTTCTGGCTGCATTTACTATCACTGCAGCAAACCATAATTTCACCAATGTTTAGTTTCCCTTCATAGATACGATCTTCCTCTGCCAGCTTGACGTTTGCGTTTGAAATGAAAAGTTAATCAAACAAACAAACAAAAATCTCAAGAGCAAATCAAAATGTTTTGTATTTGCGAATCAGAAGCAGAGTCTGTGGTAGGACGGTTGTTTACCGCTGTCAAAAATGACCTTTGCGGAATTCTTTTATGTATCCGCATGTGTGCGCGCGAGCATTTTTGAATGATATGCATGCCCTTTTTGCCTGTGCGTCAGCGATTGTGCGCTTCTATATCACCTATGTGAGCTTGAGAAATACTTAGTGTCATTTCCAATCTTTTCAGCTGCCAAACCAGTGAGCAAAGAAATATTAAACTCCTCTGCACGCACTGTGGTGGACGTTCCTCAATAACCTCTCAAAGCCAGCCGGGATCCACCGTTTTTTTCTTTTTCTCCCCCATCATTCTCCTTCTCCCTTTTCCCCTCTCCATGTCCCTGTGATGCTATTTGAGGCTCTCCGCAATAATCGAGACGACTGCATGGTGAAGATCCAACTAAGAGTTAAGCGCTATTAGACGTATCATATTATTAGGCTTGCACTCCAGAATAATATCTCCTTGCGGAACGGCAATATGACTACTTGTCCAACTGATGCACTGAAAGATAATCAGTCAAATCCATATCCAGGGGGAAGGAAGCCAAAGCCAAAGCTCCCTTCATCTGTGTCAAAGCTAATATCTTTGTTTTGGAAAAGGGGACCAAACTCAAGAAAATGCACAAGTTTACATGAGAGAAAGCCTCATGTTGTATTCCACTGAAATGAGGCTTTTATTTACCTTTTTGTCACCGAGCATACTTTGGAAGACTTCTCCGCTAAGGCAAAGAGACTTTTTTCTCTGCTGGCCCTGAGGCTACTGTGGGGGTATCTATACGTTACCCTATAATCACAGAGGCCGTGACCTAAAAAAGAGCAATGCACCGACTGTCGGCACACACCAAGTGATTTCATCCACTAACGGCTCCGGCGGCAGTGCAGGAATCGAAGGCCTAATCTTATCTCCATTGCTTGCGGTTTGAGAAAAATCAATGGCTGACCTCGAGAAGGCATTAAGACATACGGTAAATGGGATCCTATACTGCTGAAAACTCTCCCCCGCTCTCCTGTTACCCCATCCCTCCACTCGACGCAGACGGTCAATTAATAACTTTTGTAGGACACAGAGGGGGGGTGGGAGGGTCAGAAAAAAAAAAATCCAAACAATTTTGAAGAAGATCCGGGTGGACTTAAGGAAGGTAAAGCCGGAATTTTTGGCGGCTCGTCTTTTTCATAAACAGGCCAAAGCGGAGACCATTATTTGTGAGGGAAGGAGAGAACTACTGGCGCCAGTGAGATTTGATTTCAGTGGCAGAAATTGGATTAGCAGCCATTAAGGGCCTCCTCACACATACATTTATAATGCTGTGAAGGGGAAAGGATCTGTAGCCAGCCAGTGCTCTCTTTACTCACACACAGACAACTCCTCTGTCTGGGAAAAGGTTACGGACGCTGACACTGCCCTATGCTGCGGCTGAACATAGCTTTCGGTTGATTTATAGGTGGGACACAGTGGTATGACCTCAAGTGACCCATAGTTCATTAAGGCGTAGGCCAGAGGTAGGCCAAAACTTTTAATGGCGCTTCTGTGCTGTTATCTGCCTGCAGGGAAATGCTGTAGAAGGGTGATTTTGACTTTTGAGGCAGAGGAGAACATGATACAGATGAAAATAATGCTTAAGTGTAAAAAGGCAGATTTTTGTAACAGATACAGACCTGGACGAAGTCAAAAAGCTACAATGTTTGGGAGGAACACTACTGGGAAATACTGCAGCAGAGACACAGACGTCAGATGTAGGAAAAAAGAAATCAGCCTTTTGACAGAGAGGACAATCATTTACAAGAAGCTCATCCTGCCAACCAACTGACAAGAGGCTCTCTGCACAGCGTCACTTAGCCCTAACAAGGTTACTCTGGATCACACTCTTTCATTCACTCTTTCATTCTTTCGTTCCCTTTCCCCCATGCTCTGCTTACTATCACCACGCTGCGAGGCGAGAATGATTTAAAACATACGCATTCCGATTTAAAAAACTAATGTTGGGATTAGGTCGGTCATTATTTTCTCATCTATGACCCGGTGGAGGATCTGCGCAGAGATTAAAAAAGCAGGTTAGCTCACCGCTCGGCTCTTTGATGCTTCGTTTCACTGACAATAAGTTAAAGCGAAAACCCGACTCGGAGATTAACGTCTCTAAGCGGAGAAGTCCCGGCAAAACATGCATGACTGACACGGTGATTAATATGCCTGATGGTCAGTGCAGACAGCGTGTTTTTTCCCTTCTGGAGAAGGTCGCTCTCACCAGCAAGAAGCAGCCACAACCTGCCCAGGAAGGCTACAGAACAGATGATGACCCCGCACATTAAAGTTCTTCTCCATCAGTCCTACTCAAGAGTTCAAAGTCATGCTCTGCTGCACTTCACCACACGGGAACTGTTCCCTTATGCTATTTGGGTTACCACCTCTGGCTCGAGTGCTCAAAGGTAGGTTATCAAGTAGAAACCTTCCATGACAGATGTTAAATTAGGCCAACTTCCAAAAAGTAAGTAAAAGTAGGAACTGGCTTTCCAGAGCTATTTCCTCTACCTCACCTTCACCTAAACACGAAATGCTGGAAAGTTTGGAATTAATTCTTCCTACTGTACTAGGAAAAATTTAATGGAATAATCCCTTAGGTCAGATTTCCAAGTTGGAAACTTGGGGCATGATTTCTCAGGTTTCTGAGATGCACTTTGATGCCGGCATGTCAACATGGCACTGAAATCCTTAAAATACTCCTAAAGTTGATATACAGCACTGCTCTCTAGTCACACATTTTTCCAAGGTAGTTAGCCATAGTGCTAACCTTGCAGTCACACAGACAAATAGCCTAAATTAGCTACTTATTGTTGTGTTATGTATTTGTAGCAGTTCGTTACCAAGTGACACCAGATACAAACAGCTCCTGTAAAATCAGCTGAATTGATTGTATTAGTGTTAAGATTGGATTTTATTTTGATGTACCTGCCAGTGGTGGTGCATTTGCAGCCACTCTGCCAACAGTTTTCACCAAATGGGAGATATCGTCGGTGTCAGAAATTCCCAATATCTCAGACTCAGAATTACAAGTCGGAAGATGATGTGAGGCTAATGTTTTTCCTACTTGGCTGCTCGGTTTAAATGTTATGATGTGAATATGGCATAAGCTACCTAGCAGCTAGGAAGACACAAAACATAAATAATGCAACTTTGGAATTACCAGGAGGTGCATTTCTTAAAAAAAAAAAAAAGGAATCACATTACAGTAATGCACCACTAAAAAATGCTTTCCTGCCCAGCATTGGTGTGGCAAATTGTTAAAATTATTAATTCAAAATGTGCATTTTAAGTTTCACTTAAAAGTTTCACTAACTAGCCAGCTACCTATTCCAAAGATCACAACAGTGGCTGTTGCACACAGAACAGGATTTTACATCATCCAAAGAAAATCTCATAAGCGTCCATGGTTCTTCCATGGTTTTCCCATGCTGCATCACTGAAACGTACAGAAGCAGTCATTTTTATAACCCCTGCAACCTCCGTAACTCTGAAACTTTACAACCTCTGTGGAACAAATTTACAGCCTGCGACTTTGAATAGAATGCCATTTTCTGACTCTGCCTTAACAACAACAGACAAAAGGGATGGTTGACCGTGTTAACTAATATGATCATTGTTTAGTTTTTCATTAGTTCTCATTAAGTATTTCACTTTTATAACAGCATGTTAAGTGCATTGACTTTTGCTGGAAGCTTCTTGTACTGTCACCAGTCTGGGGGAAGTTAAAAAAAGGGCCCCACACAGGACCAGATGGTTTCTTACCAATCCATGTAACGTTTATTAGTTTAAAGCTGCACTAGGCAAGATTTATATGGAAAACTACACCTGGCTTTTCTGCCTAAATTGAAAAATTGGGATTCAACAGGGAACAGCGTCCCATCGTGTTGTACCCCTTTAGTCCAAATTAATTTCTAGCAACAACTTCATATACACCATGCACAGAAAGTGTTTCATATAAACTTCACATGAAAATATAAATGTCTCGCCTAAACTGCAATGAGCAGATGCCTCATCCTGACAACAAGGGCTAGATTTCCTCATCGCAGCGGTAAAGCGGTTCAGCCATTATTTCTAAATGTCTGGTGTTGGTACCAGACACAGAGAAGAAGAAATTTGGTCTGAGGAGTTAAATCACATGACGTTATATGGTTTCTGGGCTATGACATCCTGCCAACTGTTACGCTTTTTCCCACTTCCACTTGAAGCTGCCAAAATCCAAAGACTTGTTGTTTAGCTTTAGCAGAAATCTGTACGCACACTGTCGCCACCTACAGAATGAGGGTAATTTGAATAGAGGCCTGCTGTTTATGTGACTCAGCCAATGCAAAAATGTGCCAGCTGGTGAGGTATGATCGTCTCTCTTCATTTTTCAGTTTTGAATTAAGGCGTATAACTGATCATTATTGACTTTTTTCCACTAAATGGAACCTTGCTGTATTTTAGTGGCTTTACACAGCCAATGGTGTCATGAGGGTAACGTCAGCAGTCAGGCAGTGAACAGGCATCCCGACCAGTCCGCTGAGTCTGATGCGCCTTGAAACCGCAGGACTCAGAGAGAAGTGAGCAGCCCCCTCTGCGGTCTGCTATCTCCCGACTGACTCATCGACACATCTGGGCCTAAGTATATGGGGCTCTCCTGCCCCACGGGCACTTGGGTAAATGAGGGATAATTAGCTTTAGTTGACTTTAATGAATGGCTTAATGTTGTGTTTCATTTCTGATGAGAAAAATATAAAGCTCAGCACTTATCAAAGGGAGGCCCCGTGCCGATGTTCCTGAAGGCTTGCCACTGGTGTGGGACTGTTTGTTTTTGTATTTGTTGTGTGCATGGGGGCGAGGCGGAGTGAGCTGAAGATAGCTGCAGCATATGAGGGAGTGGTTTAAAATGTGACCGCAGATCCAAAGATCAGGAAACCTGCTGGGATATACAGTAGCAAATTCATCATTCTAGCCGGGAAGTTACTACAGATGTGAACTCTGTTTGTCTTTACTCAAAGACAGAAATGGCCCATAGCACTCCACTTTGATTTCCTTGTCTTCTATATCAAGACGAGATCTCTATAAAGGCTTTGATCCATCTTATAATTCCCACATGCTGTGATATAAAGCAGGAAGTGTCTCACAGAGTTATGATAGTCATTCATCTTAGTTTCCGATAAGTGTATTGCACTGAGCTGATGAAATTAATCATTTTCAACAGACACAAGATCCAGCATGGATTTATTTGTTTTATTCAATCTTTGATAACAAGCTGCTCTCAGGCTAGTCTGATATAACTGTCATCTACATTTCCATGTCTTTACACTGATGCACTATCACTTGCCGCTGCAGCTCAATATAGTTCATTATCTGTGCTGTGCCATTAAGAAGTAAAAGCTAATAAAAGCTGGACTTGGCAGTTCAGTTTAGTGTACTTTTACGCACTCTACCTTTTCCTTTTTACAGCAAATCAGGCTTGGCATCCGTTGACTAATAGAATGAAACACGCTCACTCCAGAGGACCTCACCAATCTGCTCTCTGTGTAAACCAGCACCCCACCAGGATTAACTGTGCACTTTTAAAAGCACGCTCATACTGACAATGGATCAAGACAGGGAAAGCACATCCTGCAGCGGAGGTGACCTCTTTGCACCACTATTAAACACACATTTGGAACACTTATTATTTATCTGAGGAGGTGAATCTGCATTTCCAGGATCTGTTGAGTATAATGTAAGTCTGGGCCTTGGGTAAAGGGGGCCCCCCAACGGAGGGCCCTAGCTTGTGGATTTACCTGGCTCAGCCCCCTCCCATGAGCCTCTTGGTCTTCACGAACAATCCCTCTGCATTACAGCACCCCACCCCACTTTATGGAGAGGAATAAAATGGTTGTTAACACAGCCGTGAGGGGGCATGCAATAAGAGTAGGGGGCTTTCTGCACCCCTATGGGGCTATAAGGTGGAGGTGAGAAGGATGGATGAGGGTTTCTACAAACAGTTTGTCAACACTGTAAACTACTGGCACACACTCAGCCAGGTAGTACATGCCTAAAGTCCATGGTAGGGTGTAATTTGGTATGTATGTGCACACACACAGAAATAAAAAGTGTCTATAATTGACAGCTTGCTAAACCTCTTTCCCCAAACAGCGGTGGTCCAATCATAGCTTAAGAATTAGGCACGGCAGGCCTATCAAGCTTTGGATTTGTCCATATATGCATGGGTCTGTAGTAAGAGCATTTACAGAGCTTGGGGGGTGAAAAAAATGTAAGGAATGGATTAAACAGTGTGTTTGTCTGCTCTAATGTAAGCTGCAATCAATAGCATGACCAGCTAACTAGCTTACTACCTAGTAACCAAGCATTACTTCCAAGGCCAAACAAGCAAATCATTTACTAACAACCTTAGTTTGTAGGGTTCCAGGTTCCGTTAAAAAAAAAAAGCTCTTTCACGACCAGCACATCCACTGTGCAGTATCCCTCCTCTGTGTGAAAGCCAGTCCTGGAGGCTATCAGAGTTTAGGGTAATGTTAGCAGCTCTGTCCTGCTCTTTATTGGATGAGCAACCCCAGCCAAACTCATTACCCGAGATAGCGTTACGTTTGCCAAACATCGGTTAGTCCTAATCCTAAAAGCCTTTTCTGTTGTAACGCAAAAATGAAAACATGCTGTATATAAGCTAAGCTGCCAAATGGTTATGTTAGAATGCAATAAAAGATGATCTTACATGTTTCCTTATCATCCTACCTCTACACTGTGATACAAGAACAATGCTTTTTCTTTATTTCCATGTCTTCTACATGGATCATCAAGTGGTGAGGATTCTGACTTATAATATGACTTATGCTACACAATTAAGCTAACGTTAGCTCAATTAGCTAGATAGCTAGCTGATCAAATCTGCCAGTGACAGTTGTAATTTCAGCCAGCAAAATCGACTGCTGATGGCTAAAAATGAGAAGCCTGCTTGTGTCTACCTCTGTCTGAAATCAAGAACCCATTGTTTCAAAAACTGACAAACATTTTGATGGTAAATCTGCCACCGTTATTGCTGTAAACTTGCGTATGTGCCGTGCGAGAACAGAAAGCTTGACAGGCACAGCAACAGTAAAGGGGGCAGGGTGTCATGGCTATATTAAGACAGAACAAGGTGACCATGTGTGAGCCACACAGTCGCCATCTCCACCATGAATGCGTACAACAATGATGTGTGTTTGTGCGTGAGTGTTTTTTAGTACTGTACGTGTGTTCATGTGCGTGCACACACTCTTCATTTTCTAATTCCACCTGGTCTGCATCCTCCTTGTCTCTGTGGGTCTGTAAGGGAATGGGGGAGGATATAGGAGGAAATTGTCCAGCATGATTCCCTCTTTATATCTCATTTCTGCACAAGTCCTTTTATCCCACCTTCGCTCTACTGGGAAACCCCAGGAGGAAATCCCTCACATGTTTGGACATGGAGCACAACTGTCCCAAAACAGGACCAGACACTAACGAGCAGGGAGCCAAGCTAAATCAGACGGGCTTAGACACTAAAACAGAGACAGGGGGCCATCAGGATCATGCCGCAATCCCTGTGCAATGGCCAGTGATGAGGGAATCAAGCCTGGCTGGCGCTTTTTGTTTTCTTTGATTGTTCAACTAACTCTCGAAGGGCGCTGTTGTTCAGGCTCCTCTGATGATCCAACAGACTGCACATATTTTTTGATAAAAATAGTTCATTAGTTCACAGCGGAAGAAAGGGTGTGTGTGGGAGTGCTGTGTTTGATGTGTTCGCAGAGCTCCTGTTGCACGGGGAGAGAGGTAAAGCCAATTCAGGAAGGGCTTGATCCTCTCTAAGGCCTGTGCTGCATCAAACACTTGTCAAACACTGGGCAGACAGACAGCTGAGTGGCTCTGACAGATCTGATCACAGACACAGGCAATAGGAGTCACCGCCACTCTATCCAGGCACTGCTCTCCCACTCTTGTCAATAATCCCCCTTCAACTCACTAAAACACAAACAGAGGGCTTTGAGGCATATGGCAGACATTTTCTTGTTGTTTTTAGCTGTGTATGATTACAGTGCAATTTCAACAGTCATTTCAGGGTCTCACCTCGCAGAGGAGAGGTTTGTGTACTCCAGAAGGCAGCAGCATCTGTCAGAGATGCAGCCGGGGACGGAGAAAGGAATCAAATCAAAGTGAGACTTAAGTTCCCACTAATCCAAAAGAAATGTCTCAAGGCCTGTCGGGATCATGGTCCTGAACCTTGCCACCCAGCGGGAAGGAGCATTTATGTTTGAAGGGATTTGATATGGTACCTGGAATGGGTTGAGTTTGATTACACTGACCACTAAATCATGTCTTGAGATTTTCCTTGGAGAGCCATTGTGTTATGTCCTCTGAAAAGGCAATATAACGGGACAGAATACTCAAAATCCATACAACAAAACAACTACAGACTACAGACATGGGTAAAATACTTAGGAAGGGGTCACCTACCCTAAAAAATGTTAAGATTTGCGCATAGTTATTTTATAGTGTATAACTACATAATGTTGTGCAAAAACTGCATTTTTATCATTTAATTGATTGTAGGGAAGATATCTTTATGTTAACATATTGTGTCATATATAAATTAACAAAATTTCATTACACATTTCGCTATTTTAAAATTCAATTTAAATGTTTTCAAGACATTGGTCTATACGTTTACTACATTTGGCTGCAACCACCAAAACTGAACAAATACCAAAGATAAGTTAAGGAATGCATCTTGCACATACACCTGGCTAAGATTACAGTAATATCACACTCACAGCAGCATATTTTACAGAAAGAATTCTCCTTGACTTTGACTTGCAGGATGTCTGGCATTTTGTCAGTCAGCCTACTTTTATCAGTGAAAATCATGAAGATGCAAAGACCAAAGTCCAAAGAAGAGTCTTTTCTACTTTAAAGCTGCTATAATGAATGTTACTATATTAGCAATGGGTCAGAAGTTTAATGTGTAAAGTGTCACTCATAGTGACAAACGCACAGCGGACTATCACCTGATTCTGCAGTTCCCCTCAGCTCCACGGAGCATTTTAGGATGTTTAAAATTATTGCTCTGGTTTTACTATCTGCAACTTTACTCTTTGGTTCACTCTCATTGCTCTCATCAGGATCATTTTCAGCAGCATCAGGCAGTGTTGTTTTCAGCAAAAAAGTTCTAATAAATCCACTGTACGCTACCTGCTCAGCAGCAAACGACAGACAAAGTTAGCAACTAGCTGGTGAACACAGTGGAGCATTTAGCAGCTAGAGAGCCAGATATTATCTTCAGGAGAGTGAATATGTATATGACTTACATGCACCAGGTGGTCAAAAACATAACTCCAAATGAATGCTAATGTTGCTTCATGTCAACTGGATGTGTAAATAGTCATCTGTTTGTCAACTAGTCAACTTTAGAAGGTAATGATATGTCGTGTTGTGTTTACAGTTAGGTGCGCTGCCCCCAAGTGGCCAAAACAAGCTTTAATGCAGTTTAAAGCGTTAATTCAGAGTGTATAAATACCCTGCTCAGTGACTTTTCTTTCAACTCACAGATAAGCCGTTAATAATTGTAGACAGGCTTGTGTCTTAACTAGTTGGTGCTTGTGTTTTATGCAGTGAGAAAACGTGTTAACATCAATAACTACTGCTAGTATTTGCTCCGTTAAGCTGAAATTGCTAACCTGTGACATCACCTTAGTGTTTTGCTTTTTTGTGTGGATGGGATTGTAGTGCTCTACAACCTTGGTAAGTTGGCCCTGGCCTCTACTTACCACTATAATGGCTCTGCTTTTAGTCTGCACCCGCCCCCTGTATTTGTCACTGTTAGTTCACACACAGAAAAACATAGAGAAGTACATGCAACCAAAGGCCGGCAGACCTATACTTGCTGCTTTGTTGTGTCTGCATGTCTGTGCACTGGGTCCACGCTCATGGACATGAGTGGGTCAGAAGCCAAAGCCTCTCTCTGAATCACCAGCTGTAATTAAAAGCTGTGATGTCTCTATAAAGACACCCGCCAGAGATGGAGAAAGAGAGGGAAGGAGGGTGGAAAGAAGAGGAGAGGAGAGGAGAGGGGCTTCTGGTGGCTGAGCCAGTGCAACTGTGCACCAGATGTTTTCAGGCTCCCCCGTTCGGCTCCTCGCCTTCCTTCTTTTCTCCTCCAGCCAGACCACTGGAGAGGGAGGACTCTAGTGCACGCAGCACTGCCTCAAACAATGTGCGCCATGCGAACACATCCTCCTCTGTGGCATGCGTTGTTCCTCAGACAGTCCCGCACTGTGATATGTGATACATGAGTGAGAGAGTGTCATTCGAGTGCGAGACAGGAAAAGAGAATGGAAACAGGGACGAGGAAAAGTGTAGATAATGTGGTGACTTGTTCTGCCTGTGAGGTCTGTTTTATTGTTTGTCGGTGTCTATTACGTGTGTCTCACACTTTGGCTGCGTGAATGTGTGTGTCTGTAAATGTGTGTGTGTGTGTGTGTGTGTATGCATCCTCATCTGCCTGGTGTGGTGTAGATGTGGAGATGAAAGCGTTTGCGGCCCACAGGAGGGCTGGCAGCAGCGCCGGACTGGAGGTCTGGCAGACAAGAGAGAGGAGGTGCAGGGATGCAGCACGATCAAACAGACCCTACTCTGTCCAGCTCGGGTTATCTAAATATGAGGTGAGAAACCCAGACACAGGAGCCTACGCCAACATAGGCTCAGACCGATATAGGCGTTTGATGTTTTTTGACTGGACTGAAGCAGAAAACAGATGATATTGTGTGCCTGTATTTGATATTGTTAGATTTCACCATTCCAAAAACTTCCAATAAAGTACAAAATGTCATGTTTTCCTAGAAATGTATGCCTGTCAGGATGGAAGAGCCTCTTAAACTACATTTAGACCATCTTAGCACACTCCAAATCCACACTAATTAAATTTTTTAAAGCAGGGTGAGCAGGTTTCATTACAGGTTTAACAGATTGCCACCCCTGAAGCTGTTCTGTAAAATCCTTTAACACCTCACTGTGCAGACTTCTCTGGTCAGCCTTCTGATTTAAAATAAGGAAATAATCACCAACTGTGGTCAGGGTCAAACCTCTGTCATACCACGAGTGGACATCTCTGGCTGGTGATCATCAGATACTTTATCTGATTTTAAGGCCGAAAAGAGCCCCATATAGTCGAACCCTACTTCAAAAATCTCATCACAAGCTGTTGCCATCCATCCCTGTAAAGACACAGACCGTGTCTCGACTGCTGTAAAAAATCACAGGGTGTAACAGCACAAGCTGCCCATCAAGGGAACGTTCACTGAAGGTGCGCTTTACGGCCCCAACTGTGTCATGGGCAATATCAGCCCATATACTGCTCAGCGGGGGGAAATATCTCCCGTTTGTGGGGCATGAGAACATGAAAACATTCTACTTCTGTACAGTATCTCCCCCTCCTCCTCCTCCTCCTCCTCCTCCTCCTCCCTCTTTCCCCCTCCAGTTTGCTGCCACTTTGTTTGTTTGTGTACGTCTGTTTTTGATGCTGCTGTTGATGTCGGCCCATATGCCTCATTTCCTCTGCCAGAAGACAACAACGGAAGCCTCGCAACCAATGCAGTGTTTGTGCTCTTTAACAAAGTCACACTGAACAAGCTTGCAAATGACTCATTTAGGTCGTGATTTCATAAAACTATACAGATTGTAGTCATGGCTGAGGACAAACATCAACTTTTGGCACTGTTTTGGCTGTCAAATGCTCATTTATTCAACATCAAAATGCATTCTAGAAAGATATCAGCTAGCTTGGATTTATTGGGACAGCATTACTACCAATGCACACTTCACAATAAAGCGAGTCAAACAAATACGAGGACTGTTGTATCTAATGTGTGTACATGAGTCTACAAAAGGCAGTTCAGCAAAACCACAACTCAACTGGGCCAGAGTGTGAAAAAAAAAAAAGCCTTCAATCACACCCCGCCTCTTTCTTCCTGCTTGGAAAAGACCAGATGACAATAATGTGGAGTATGGAGCCCCAGTGAGCGCTGCTGACCCCTCCTCTTCCACCTCCCTCCTTCCATCCCTCCACCCCCTGGTCTTTGAAAGGCCTCCACATGTTTATGGCTCATGCCTGTGGTATGACGATGGATTCTCCATATAAAAGCCAGCAGGATCATGGGGTGTTTCAAATATTGCTCTCTGAAGACAGTTGCTGACAAAATGACAGCAGCCATATTTATTTTGGTCAGAGAGCAGGGGCACTTAGTGGGAAGTTAATCAGAGACCACCCCCTCCTTCTTCTTCCCCCGGCTTCCAGCATCGCTGCCCCCCCCCCCCCCCCCCAATAAGGAATGTACCCAGGGCAGAGAAGTTTCAGAGACTACTGGTAATGACTTTCTCCTCCGAAGGAAGATTTAACGCTGCTAAACTGCACGAGAGGCAGAAAAATAAACCCAAATGTTTGGTTTGAGAACATCAACATAAAGCAAGTGTTGATTGCCTGTCCAGACATGAGCCTAGATAATCAATTTTCATCTGGTTAGGAGGAGATATGAAACATAAGCGGAGAAGGGGGAGGGGAGGGGGGTATAATCTATGGCAGAGATTTGCAAATATGGGATAGCTGAAACAGAACTTGTGTTAATTTGTGACTGTGACCGCAGCGGTGACCATAACTGCCATTGGCATTGGGATGCTGGAGACCTGGCCAAGTCAATGACAGGTTGATGTGTCTTTCCTCTTTACCCATACTCTTATTCACTACAGCACAGTGCAAAGCTTCCAGAACATTCTCTGTCGTGCAGCATGAGGAAATCATCATTATGTTTCTGTTTGCAACTGAGTTTTTTGCGTCTTCACAACCAGATTTCGGCAGCATTTAATTAAGTTAATGATGAATGCAAGCTTGCGAGGTGGGTGGAGGTGGCAGGGGGTGGGGGTTGTCCCAGTCAGACACAAACCCAGGCCCTGTGTCCGGAGCCAGGCCATCCATGCTGTCCAAAGGAGGCAGGGTACTTCTGAGGCCTTCTCACCAGCTACTGTGTCAGCCCCTATGGAGCGGCCTTATTAAATGAAGATTAAGCCGTGGCTCCCCCAGTCACAACAGGCTGCGGTGTGAGGCACACATAATCACTATGACAGGGCGGCTGCCAATTAGTGCTCTCCTTCTGTCCTGGGAAAACGCTCCTCACTCCGCTCCCGCTGGCGGGAAGAACTGATCCGGATTGTCCATGATATTACCCAGGCCAGAGATCACCGTTAATCACCACCCATCATTCCACTATGAGAGCGGGACTTGTCATCTGTGCACCAGCTCTCCCTTCCAAAAGTCCTGACTTCCCGTAGAGCACACCCGGGGAACATTAATTGGAATAATGAGATAAGTACATGAAGGAACAGAAGTGCAAACCTCTGTTTTCAAGTGCTTTGGGTAGACTTCAGAGTGGTGGCTCGAGCAGAGCTCGACTGTTGTTCAGCTTGGATAAACTGCACCATGAGCTATTCTGCTGAGACAAGAAGAACACGCTCCATCAATTAGCCTCAAGTTGAAAGTGTGCATCTGTTTTAGAAAAAAGCTGGCCTGATAGTAGAAGGCTACATCTGACAAAAACACATCCAGAAATGTGCTTGGATGTTGGGCTTCCAAGCCAAACACAGGCCAGACTCAGATGCGATCATGCTGAGTGCGTAACTAAAATGCTCAGAAGTGAATGGCATCTTTCGCCAGAGCTTAAACCTCTTGGCTCAGCGAGTATAAACACCAGAATTGTGTGTCACACGCTCATACGCATGCACGCGCGTTAACTGCTTGCTCGTATGCAAAGACTGCCAGGAACCGGAATTGTTTGGTGTCTCGAGCGGTGTGCGCTACAGACAAGGCGGTTGAGCTTCCTCCAGAGCGGATTTGAGGCAATCACTGTTGCTCTGTGCATCGTTTTACAGGAGCAGAGCCTTTGGAGCAGATGGTTCGCAGACGGTGAGGACCAGGAGGTCCACAGCACTGTGGATTCACCGCAGAACCAGGCTGGCTTCAGACAGAACCTGGCGTAAATCCCACCAGTCAACCAAATCCTCATGGGGTCTGGTCGATCCAGGGCGGATCTGGGTTTACTTTGGTCCCCTGTACCAGACTGTAGGTGTTCTTGGGGCAAATTAAACAACTGCCCGCCTCTCTGCCATGTCCTATGGCCTTAAATACAGACCTTGCAGGGCCTTCAGATGTCTCACTACGGAGGAGTGATGAGGTGGTAAATTGAGTCAAGGTGGGTTTATCCTCTTCTTACACCCCAGCCACAGAACGTGCAACAAAACGTGTTTATCCAGGGTTTCAAATTGATGGCAGAGGGAATAGACTGGGCATCATGGCTGCAAGAGGTAGTTATCACAGTTACAGTATAAACACAAACTGCACACAAAAGTTATGACAGACAGTATTAGTGGTGGCTGGATCCAGGCAAGCACTCAGATGACTGATGGGATGGAGGGCTTGGCCTCGGTTGAGCTCTACAGCAGAAAGGGTTTCTCTGGTTACACACACGGGAGATCGATACTCCCACAAAGGCCTGCAGCTCTCCAACTACAGGTACATAATCCAACGGCCAAAGATAATCATTATATGTTCCTTCTTTCTTATCCTTCCTCTTTTCTGCCTCTTTCTGCCTTTCCTCTTTTTCTTTCCATGAGGTCAGCAGAGTGACTGTGAGTTTTCATGGCTTAGTAGAAGCAGTCATAGAAGCATTTCAAGTGTAAATTGAACTGCATTGTTCTGGAAAACCAGGTCTTAAATATGTTTCTGTTATCGGTTCCAACATTTGCTAAGCTATACATTTTTACTGTTCCATAACTTCATATTGTAAAACTTCTGTTCTTGTTTGGGTTAACTTTGGGCTTGGCTGCCTCCTGCACTACAAATGCCCCTTAAATTAATGTACTTTTACCTCCAAATCAAGCAAGCAGAGCAGCACAAATGTCACTCCGGCCTGCTACCATAAAGACTTTTGTGCCGTCTGAGAATCTGAAAGCCGATTTGGAAAACTGTCGGAAATTAGCCCGAGTTGCAATGGTGTGTTTGTGTTGGACTTTACTCCCTCTTAAATCTCAAATCAGGGATTACATTAAGAGTGGGAGTTTGGAGAGCTTTAACATTTTAAGTTGTTTACACAACATCTAATGTCACTGACATGGCAGATGCAGCTGTTGTTCAAAGATTATAGTAGAGTGGGTGGGCAAGAGAGAAAGAAAGGAAAATCCACAGATGGATTGATAGGCAACGCAGGGCAGCAGAAAAACAGAAGCAGAGAAAGATGAATCGAACTTGTCACAGGCGTCTGTTTGTGAACCAGTGAATCTGATGACAGGGGTTGCTGGGAAATCTCTGTAGGGACTTCCTTAATGGCATCAATATGGAAGAGCCGGGGGCTGCAGTGTTATCATTCGCCTCACCTTTCCTCTCCTCCCCTCCCAACAGCTCACAAGACAGAGAGAGGGGGGAACCCAGTCTGTCAATGCTGATAGCGCCGGAGCAGCTATTAATAAAGTCTCTTTATTGTTTATAGCCTTTT
Source organism: Macquaria ambigua (assembly GCA_008360985.2). Lineage (NCBI taxonomy): Eukaryota > Metazoa > Chordata > Actinopteri > Centrarchiformes > Percichthyidae > Macquaria > Macquaria ambigua. The sequence goes on along the minus strand of VMKM01002224.1, from coordinate 53,378 downwards.
CAGAGCACTACTCCAGGGATCCGGAGGATAGAAGAGCATTTCACCATCTCAAGGGTACAATGCAAACGCCTGCCGCGCACGCTAGCCAAGCATCCACGAGACACTTCCTTATTCCTCTAGAGACTGTCTAGCACATTTCCCATTAAAGTATTATATGAAAATTATGCACCAAATTTAAACAGCTGGGTGACAGTGGTAGAATTGGACAAAGATTTTCATCAACATTGCACATAAGGTTTTCTAATAACTTGATGTTTTCCAAAGTAATTGGATTCATAGCAATGGGAACGCTTTTTCCAAATAAATAATGGTGCAGCTGTTTAATCTCATTGCCAAAAAGAAACAAGGAGGTCATAATATTCAATGTGGCTTTAGATGCTTTGAAATTGTTTTTGTGAAATATCCTTCCACAGCCTTCCTGCATTGGCATACATGCAGAAGTCCATTTTAGTTGGAGCGCTGCAATCTTCCATAGAGAATAGTCCCTAAATATTCCTTGCAACCCAGCTAGCGGAAAATTCACCTTTTATTTTTGCCAAACTTCAAAAGTTTGCCTAAAATCAGGTTGACAGCTGGATGGAAATAGCGCTTGTGACAGTGTACCGCCACATATTTTGTCTGTCCATGCGCTCCACACAATCTTTCCCCGCCATTTTCGGGACAGAGTGTGTTATCAGGACACTGCTGTTCTGGCAAACACCGGCTGAGAACAGCAAATGAATCCCAGCAGTGCGAATGATATATGGTGTTTACACTGATCGGCAACTTGTATGGAACACATCAGACACGGTTTACACAACTCGTCATGTTTGCTGTGAAAATGCCTCTCCTCTTGAAATTATCTGGGCTTTACTTTCTGTGCCTGTGTATGTTTTACAGAGGGATTAGATCTTTGCCGACACAGAGGGAAAAGAAGACGATCATTCGTGTTGTTCTTGCGCACCTCTGCTAAGCTGGGGGACAGGGATCTGTCAATGACGTCCAGTGTAATTCAAATACGTAGAAATGCAAGCCAGGGTGATCAGATAAGCATTTCCATAAATAGTGTATACCTACATGCTGCTTCCTCTTATTTCCTGTCTCCGTTTAATCCACAGCATCTTTACGGTCTGCAGTTATATAATCCTATGCTTATCCTAAACATTGTTGTCTGGTGTCCAGTGAGAAGAGCTGACGAAAATGTTCATTTTTAGGCTGTCTTAAGTTCCAAGTGATCATCATAATTACTTCTTATATTTATATTTTATTCTGAATATAAAATCTATATGTTGAGGTTACAGTTTTCTCAATTCTATCTAGAGATTAAATTTACCATACTGCATTACAAAGCCTGTTATGTTTAAGCAGTACCAGAGACCTATAGCTTGCAAAGTCCTTGAAATTTGTATTAATCTAAAAGGTCACCTACCAAGGTATTTCATGATGAACTCAGCCATTTTGCAGCCATCTCTTGAACCTCCACCTGATCACCTGCATTTCAGAGGGTGGCCACTTGTTCCAATGGACTATGCTTTATAATCACTCAAGGGAAGTGATTATTTTACAATGTCAGTCGGTCGCGCTCCCATGCGACGCCACTGGATCTCCTCCCATTGGACTACAGCGGCTTACATTTTTACATTGTATATATTTGAACTGAAGAGTGTTGCATTTCACTGGCTTTTGCCAAGTGGGGATTTTTCACTAGCGGTCGAGCGGTGGGGAATTAACAACACATGCCTAAGTCTGAAATGTACCTTTATTAAATGAGCCACCGCAGCACTTCACAAGCCCGCAGGGTCCTGAGATGCACACACAGTGACACTTTTACACACAGCTTTTAACCACAAGCTGAGGCCACTGATCTTCCACGGTGACGAAACTCAGCCATTGGATAAGGAACAGTACTGAGAGGTTTGCGATGGCTGCATCACCAGGGAACAGTAGCTTTAAGTGAGATGGACATGGGGAGTCTGCTGTCAGTTTCTAAAGGACTGAAGAAGAATGGTTCTGCTGTGCACTCAATTTAAACTTCACAACAACTTCCCATCAGAGGCTTCATGCTTGAGATAATTAACGGCAGTAACCATGCCCAACAATGCCAAATTTTAATTAAAGAAGGTCATAAAGTTTCTTGGAAAAGGTCAAGCAGGCATGGCAAAGTCACAAAGAGGTGCGTGGGGGTTGAGGAGAATTTCCCTGACAAACAGGACAGGGCTTTAGGAACTAAATGTGCCATGGAATCACAGTTTCCAAACCAGAGAGCAGCGACTGCCTTGGTAGCGGTGAAATATGAGAAACTATCAGGGTTTATATCAAGTTTATTTACTCTTTCACCACTTCACTAAATGATCCTCCCATTCAACACTCCAGGCCAAAAATGGAGAGAAATCCTCGAGGTTAGAATATTTTCCTCTTTCTGTTGAACAATGTTTTTCTTTTTTTGACAGCCTGAATGATATCTGCCACTGTAATTGCTTCCTTATTTGGTGAATTAAATATTTACACTTGGCCTATCCTAATCCAAAGTTTATGAGAGACGTAAAAGTACATTAAGGGAAAAGACATTTATTTTAAAAGCACTGCTAACGGAGGCCATCACCCCAAATGGTGTGTTTGGACTGTCTGAGAGAAATGGTTTACTTTTTGAAAAAATAATATTTCCCTTAGCTGTATTCACACACAGAGAAATTCCAGATTTGACTTCTCATTTAATGGCCTGACATACATGCTGCGTGCACCGCAAATATCTCTCAAGCTGACGGGAGGAAACAGAGACAGCCATTGAGGAAACCTGCAGTTCGTACTTTGAAGAATTCCACTGAGGAGAGGAAGGGAGATGGGAGAGAGAGAGGGGGGAAAAATACACCTCAGGAAAAGAGCTCTGGCTCGAACAAGGCCGCCATGGAAAAAAATACTGATATTGCATGCACGGAAACGACACCGGGCACCTCAAAAACGCAGACGGTGAAAAAACAAGGCTGAGTGCGAGGTACAAGGGTTCATGAAACAGGTGGAATTCTGAGAGGGGGGAAGAGTTCTCCTATGGGATAAGTGGGCTGTTTTCTTTAATATTCACCAGAGTAGAGTAAACTTTAAGGTGAACATGGATGGAGTTGGGACTGAATGACAGAATATTTCTCTCACACACATCAACATATGGCTGTATCACATCCTTACCTCTCCTGCAGTGCCTCATGGCCATTTTGCACATCCTGGACTCAGCGATGGTGGGACAGGGTATTGTGTCCTTGGGTGGTTTCTTTAAAATGTGCCGCGTCCGGGTCTCCAGACCCCACTTATAGCCACAGGTTTTGTTTCTCCTGGTGCAGGCTCCCCATTCGCTCCACTGGCCCACCTCGCAGCCCTCTGCGGAGACACACAGAAACAGTCATGTGCAGTGAAACCACAGTGAAATTTAGAGGCAACTCAAAGACCCCAGGTCAAGCTTTAATACAGGGTGAAGGAGCCTTACTGGGATGCTATAACCTCTTTGTGTGTGGTCCCAGTTGAACTGCTTGTTTTTCGGTCGAAAATAAGCAAGCAAGTTATAGAATACTGTGTACAGGTAAAGAAAGTTGTAAAAGACAAGGTTGTTTACTGAAACTTGATTTTTTATTTGTACATATCTGTGTTGCTTTTCACGTACCTCCACACTCCATGGTGTCCTCCAGCGGGGCAAAGCCCTCGGGGCACTTATCAAAGCAGCGCCCTTTGTGTAGGTAAAAACCTGACTTGCACTTGGTGCAGAAGTCTTTGCTGAAGCAGGACTCACAGTTCTCTATCCTGCACCCTGGAGGAAGAAGGAGAGAAAGAGGAGAGTCATCAGGGTCTGAGCAACCCTCTCATCTGGAGTTGATCGAGAGCTAAGGGGTTTGGGGAAGGGGGTTCTTGAAAGGATTACACTGTGTCTACCGCAAAAGAAAAAAAAAACGTAGATGCCCTCTGAATCATTTCTCTCTGGGGCTCAAGTGTATTTCAGAAAACTTGTTTTGCCTGACAGAGATCTTTCTTTCATCTTCCTGTTCTTGTTTAGAGTGAGTATACCAACAGTGTGACAACACAACAGCAGAGATGGTGAGGAATTATGACCTGACCTCTTTCAACAATTTGCACCAACATCCAACAGTCTGGATACAAACACACAAGCTCACATGTTTTCAACTAATGGTGTGCTGCAACAGGAAGAATACATCCCATTAGGGCTCTGAATAGTGTCCTTAATATGCTATCTTATCACTCTACACTGCTCCAATCTGTGCCTGTTTCCATAACGGAGGATTATTGGGAAGTCAGGTTTTCATTAAAGAGTGAATGATGGCTCATGATCACAGTGATGGCCAGCTGTGTGGACCCTGGCTACGATATGAAAGGGGGTGCACGGGGGACAACATTTTGTGCCGCCTTGCCAAACAAATGCTGCTGCATTCAGTCAGCAAACACAACAGCACACTTATCCTCCCACGCCACACCCTGCCGTCGCATATGACACACAGTGCTGCGCTTGCAAAGAAAGGCACGGCAATGTGTCATCAAGCTCTTACTCTGCAAATAGCACGTCAGGCAGGGCCAAATTACAACAACCACACCAACAGGGCGACGCACAGGCCCACATGATTAGAAGGAGCCTCCCAGAGCTGTCTAATTTATGACGTTCCTCAGAAGCTCTATGTGGCCCCATTGCCCAATAGGCTTCCAATGTCAGCGAACCACAATCTATAACCTGCAGCCACTGTCTCCCACCACTTGCAAGGGGCTTCCCAGGTAAGGTGTCATGTGCTCCTCTGATTGTGTCCCACACTGGGACGCAACCATTCATTAGCGTGTGTGCATTTCTCGACGTGCAAACCTGCGTTACTGTGATTTTCCACATGTGAGAGCGACGGAGGCTGAGGGCTGCTCTTTTATCTGTGACCCTTGCAGGGCCCGGGGAAGGGAAGGTTCTCACAATCACACCCCTTAATTACACCATCTCCAGCTAACCATCAGGCCTCCTCCTCGACATTCCTCCAAAACGAGGGGGTCCCTCCCCGCTTTACTTTGAACCCTAAAGTATGGCCTCTGCCCACTCACTCTGGTCTCACGCTTTCCCGACCAGTCTAAACAAACCATGGACACACACACACACATGCACAAACACACACACATACCAATCAGATATGGCTGGAGATAGACCCACTCTGCAATGAAGCCGTACTTCACATTCTGAAAAACATAGATAAACTGACCATAGATCACTGATCTCTTTGGTAATTTCCTCACATCAGTTTTATGTTATTAAATTCAATCAGCTGATATTATTTAGCTTATCTAGAATCACTTATGCTCCATTTTATCTTATATCTCAACATATGTCTTGGATCTCTGGAGTTATGCAGTGCTGTAGAGATTTTGGTGTGCAATGTGTGAGTCTAAGGGAGGTATGAATGCATTTTGCTGTCCTTTTTTTAGCTCTCTGCCTCTCGTCGACTTCATTCTGGGTGAAATGGAATCAGTCGGGCTTGGGTTTAATACAAGACAAGCCCAATACAGGAAGCAGGCTAATAAATCACCAAGCTAATTGGAAAGCACAAAGCTGTCTTTTACCCTTCACACTTCCCAGGCCTGTCATCACCTGAGAGACTTTTAGCTCCCAAACAACAAAAAAATAAAAGAGTAAGAGGGGGGAACAAGAACATCTGGCAGTACTCTCAAGCACTGGGGTTGTTGTGCAATCCTCAGTTATTGACAGTAAATACGAGCAACACAGATGTGCAAAATACTGTATGCTTGCAGTAGCACTTGACAAGGGTTTTGATTAAAACATCACTGTTGGTTTCAGTTTCAGATGCGGTGAGACAATGGCGCAAATGCTCGGAAATCTTGTTTTCTAAATAGAAGATAAGTAATAACGTCGCTCTGTGAGATGGATGAGGTGGATGACACATCAATGTGGCTCCATGGGATTTAGAATGCAGGGAGGCAAAGCTGGAGGGTCAGAGGTCATCAGAGAACGAGGTGGGTCGGAAGGGATCACTATGACAGACATTTATCCCTCTGTCCAGTTATCTGGCAAAAGGCTATCTGGGACAGCGTGGGCTATCTGTGACACTGGAGAAGCTCCCACGCTGATCGCTGGCCGAGTCGGCAGCTAGGCAGCTTGTCCGGCAGCTTTAGAAACAGATACCGGGGACCGGGTTCATTCTCCCTGCGGGATTAACCTCTGGACCACCTTTAAAGTCTTCATCTAGGTGCCTCAGGGAGACTAATGAGAAATAATGAGGTCATCAGATCCCATTGAAGGCCCAGTGTTCCTGGGACTTAAACGTATTATCATCATTATCTCCCGGCCTGGTTCTGGCCGAGAGTTATATTATGAACACGGGAGGAAAAGCCTTATGTTTCAGCTCTGAGAGGAATTTCAAAAGCTGCCAGTAAAGTGACCGAGGGTGCACGATTTGAGGAGATGTCGTCAGCGCTGCACCAGTTCCACCATTATCCGTATCGCTGTTGCACTTTTTTTTTTGGTTGTTTGTTTGATTTTGCACTTGAATCTTATGGGGTTTGCATGTCAAGTGCATTTGAAGTTGAGAGATGAGTCACAGAGCGTCACTTGTGATCTGTGCATGCTTGGCAGAAGCCGGTCCCTCAGCTGTGGTCTGGCTAGGGAACCCACCGATTTTATCACGGACACTCAAAGCCTCATGTCAGCTTTAGTCAACGGCTGTTCCTCCGCAGGCTGACAGCACCATGTGTAATCTCTCTATTTATTTACATGAATATTCACTGTGTAAAGAAAGGGTGCTAAATAATTTTGTGAAGACTGATGAATCTCTCGTGTTCCAGTCGGGGTCTTTTACATTATCTGAGCTGGAGGTGGGTTGTCAGACCACTCATCAGTCTACCGAGAGAGTTTCAGCCTCCTCCAGAAAGCTAACCAGACCCGGTGTTGCGCAGCAGGATTGTCCATGTCGTAAAAGGCCTGGCAGTGAGAGGGGGAAAACAAGCCCTATTTTTCCATCCTTCGCCTCCAAGCTGAGTCGAACAGCTCTGACCTACTCTCTAGGCCCCGGGTTTGGCTGACATGGAAGCTCTGGCTTGCTCACTGCCACCCAGCCATGTCATGTGGAGCTGCGGATGGCAGGAGTTCATGGCAAAGGCCAGAGCTGCCATGTTCTTCCCAACTCTCTCCATGCTGTTTTTTCCACATGGATGCTCCTCCGCACGCCGGCGTAAAGCTAGGTGAAGCAGAGGTGGTGTTCCTGTCAATCAGCATCTCCCAAAGAGAGAAGAGGGATGACAGATGTGTCAGCGGTCCTCCTAGCTTCTTCAATCCAAGGAACACAGTCTGTGATATACCAGGATCTGCTCCTGCATCTGCTCAGCCAGCTCCAGCATACACACAGACAGCTCAAGCTTCAGACGGTGGTCAAGCACAGACAGCCCTTCCACTCACACTATAGTATGCACAATTACGCAGTGTTTTGAGAAAAAAAAACCCATTCAACTCTGCGTCTGGCTGCAATGTCCTGGGAGCAGGGCTTGGTTTGGTGGGTCCATTGTATTGTCTGGCAAATCTGAAAGTGCAGTTAGTAAAGCTGTGATGATTAAATGTCCCTTGGTAAAGCTCAAAGGCCAAAAGCAACTGGTCTCTTTGTTGGTCAGACTGTGCAATGGAAATACCCACAAGCTCAGAATTAGAGCGAGAAAGAGAGAGCTTGAATGAGAGACATGGAGAGGCAGAACGGGAGCGAGCGCTGCCAACTAATGGTTGCAAAACCCATGTTAGTTGCTTTGCACAGCCTTGGTACCCATTTGGCTGTGGCCCATGATGCATTGCTCTTATCCACCCCCAACCCAACAAATTCCCATGGCGTACTTTAAAACTGAAACGATCTTGGAAATGGTAGATCTAATCACCCTCTACTTCCAGCCCTAATTTGATGTGACAAAGCAGTGTGAAATACAACAATGAGATTTGGTAAAAGATTTCCTCAGTCCGAGAAATGCAGTAAGAAAGAAAGCACAATTGGCAATCCAAAACAATTACCTCTGACAGAAGAGTCTCTAGTGGCACATTACGCTGGCACTGAATGAGCTGTGATATTTAAACCACACTTCCAGGATATTGGCAATCTCAGGCCTTGATCACACTGGATGTTGGTTGGCAGTGAACACAGCTGGGGTTTCTGCGTGTTTTAATGCCAGCTGCAGTGGGGTAAGGCAACTGGGTTGGTGGCTAGAGTGTGTGTATGTGTGTGTGTGTAGCAGTGGGGGGTCCATAATATACCCGAAGGGAGGCAGTTTTGAATGCAGCCTTGCTCCCATGCTGACCTTCTCAACACTCAACACTTTCTCTCTTTTAAAAGACAGCTCTGATAGTCGCCTTTCAGCTCATAATTCTTTCAGCCAGAGAGCTCGCTTGTGATACAAAATGACAGAATATGCTTTGGCTTGGGAATGTATGTTAAAACCGAGGTATTATGAAATGTGACTGAGGCGAGAGCATGACTGCACCGCATTCACACAGATTTGGCTGTACATAAAGCAGCACACTATGTGACCGTTGCTACAAATCTTCCCTGCGGAGCAGTGGGTTGACACCCACAGACACTGGTGTGGGGCCTCTTCTGGGCGGCTGATAAGAACCCCTGTGGATAACACTGGAGTTACTGCATATGGTTTATGGCTCATATCAACCCGCCCATTAGCTGCTGAAAGGAGTTCTTGCAAAGAGGAGACCCAGGAACATAATATATGGACATACAGAAAGGCATTATGCAACAAGAAGGCATTGCTAACAAACCAGCTACATCTCAGTAATGGTAGCCATTGTGGCTCCCAAGTCGCTTGGAATCCAAGTGAAGTGTAGCTGCAAATGGGCTTCCAGTTACGTTGCATTGCGGAAAGTATAGTTCTCGTTGTTTTTGGCTCTGATTATGGTGTTATTTACTCTGCAGTGTAGGGAAACCCCCCCAGAACAGTGAGCCTTTAATTTAAAGTTCATCAAGTGAGGCACCGTTTCTCAAGTAGTCCTGAGAAATTAGTAGGTTATGTAAGGCCGATAAATGAGGATTCTGAATTAGGGTATACTGGGCTGGTTCTGGTCTTTTATGAAATGTTGGAAATACAGTATTATGTGGTTACCCTCAAACTAAAGTCTCTAAAACCAGCAATGAATTCCGATTGTCTTTGCATTTAAAACTGAAAATAATTCTATTGATCAATTTTCTTTTATACTCCTTCAAGATAGTAAACTATTCCAAAAGTTTCTGTGATTAAATAGGTACAGCTTTGCAGTGATTTTTTGGTTAACTTTTTAACATTTGCCTTTATACTTATGTAAATATTGTAACTTAACAATATTGGGAGATATTGAGAAACTGCTTTTAGCTAATGTTCTGACTTCGAATGTGGCCTTTTGTGTCCAGAGTTCAAATGTTCCTTATATATGCGCTCATAGTCCAAAGACTGTGAAGTAGATAGTCTGCAGTAAATTGCTGCTAGGTGAGACTGTGATAACTATACCTGTGTCCCAATTCAGCGGTTCCAGTAGATCCTCCAAAGTCTGAGGCCCCTAAATGTGGGTCTTTTAGAGGACCAGAAGGCCACGCTGAATCTGCTCCTCCTCCCCAAATGAAATAAAGATAAACTAATGGTGCATTTGGACAATCCTCAACTCACAAAGTCACCTATCCAGTGTTTTTTGCCCAGTGCATGCTGGGATAGGCTACATCCCACCCATGATGCTGGAAAGGGATACTAAAGAATGTTTTTTAAATGCTGTTTCAGAAGTTTTCCCACCATTAAAAAGTATATATATATATATATATAAGCACATTTCACAAACTGATTATTCTAAAATTAGTCTAAAATTAGCAGTATTGCCCTGGCCTTAAAGTGCTTATCGGTCAAACTATCTATGTGACTTTCCTTGCGTCAAACTGCATCATATTGTTAGCTCACAGAGTAAAAAGTGTATTCATCCCTTGTCTCCACCCGTAGCTCTCTCTGTCACATGCCTCAGGAGGCCCTTCAGAAAAACTGAAAGTGAGGTTTCAGCCAGCGAGTGGCTGAGTGTATAAGCCTCTTGCTTGTCTAGCTCTTGTTTTCCTTTACCCAGGCAGTCCACAAAAAAAATCTTGAATGAGATAAGATCACACAGACAAACTCTGGTGTAATAATAAGCAGCTGCTCCTTAAGTGATTTCAGAGCCTGTGTTTGAAAAGCTCATGATAACATAGACGTAATGCCACGTTCCAGGCCTCTTTGGAAACCAGGAGCACACGGCAGCTCTGACCGCGTCGGCGGAGAACCCCTCACCATCATTTGTCCACTGTGCCTTTGAGCTCTTGCGTACGAGTTCCCTGTGTCAACTCACAAATAATATTCACTGACCTGACAATTAGCTTCCATCCTGATAAAATATCCGTTTATGGAGGTTGGACGTGAACTGTTTAGTGCAAATGACGTGCGGAGCACAGCTGAGAATGAGGGTCAAATAGGAAACTGGATTAGAGAGCCATGACTGAAGCAGCGATCACATCAAAGTAGGTCTCGCTCTGAGATCTGATGCTACGTGACAATACAAGATGTTGTTCTATGAGCAGTTTGTACGGAGAGGGATTCAGATTAACTTGCCGCACATCAGGATCAGTTAAAGTCAAAATTCACCCAGCATGAGGATACAGTGGTTAGGATAGCAGGGTTAAAGTAAAAAATAAAAAAAGACTTTTCACCAGAGAACAAGATGTCTTTCTCTTCCAATTTTCTCTGAGTCATGAAAATAGGGTGAAATGACTGTTACTGGTTAAAACTGCACTAGACCAAAAACTTCTGAAAAACTTCTGTGATCACAGAAGAAGCCTAAATGACACAGAGAGATGCTGCAACGGAGAAGAAAATCCCATCACATAGATTTGCTAAAATATTGACACTGTTGGGATTCTTTTACCTTCCAGTGCAAGTATGAATGTAGGCTTACCGGTAGCTAATGTTAGCACGTCAGCTAAGAAGACATAACATGTAAATAAGACAACTTTGGTGTGAGCAGGAGTCGCATTTTTCTTGTTAGGGGCTAACTACATCCTCACACCAATGCCAAGCTAACGCGTACCGGACCAGTTTGTCAACTGAATGCACAGAAAAGATTGTCTGGGTTCTGAAATGTCATTATTTTTAAACTATCTAGTGTACCAACATCCAAAGTTGGCTGGTACAGCTTTAACATGTTTTTCATTTTCATAATCAAATGGAGCCAGCGGATGTACTTGCATCTAGGTCGGCAGTGATTGGGTAAGCAGAATGTTGTTTTTTTTCTTCCTGCGGTTGCTACATGTTCGCATTATTGGGCCTAAAGGTCCGGACACCCTCCTCTGGGGCTTCATTTTAGTGCGTCTGTCAGGAGTTTGGCTCAGGGAACCAAATGAGTTCAAGTTTCTCTCTGTTTTCATATGAAACACTCAGCCAACACCTCGGGCTCCGTGTAAACCTATAAAGGCTCTCTCTCTCCCTCTCACTCTCTCTCTCTCTCTCAGAGCATATTCCATGTTAAAATAAGGTTATGAGATCAGGGTGCTACATGAGGAGGAGAGGGAGACATTTTATTAATTGGATTTTAGAGTTATTTTTTAACGAGAATCATGAGAACATTTAAATTTTTCACTGTTATTGTTTGGAGTTTTTTCAATAGTAAAACATAATTCAGAGTGTGAGAGACCGAAGGTGTGGTCTGTTTAAAGTTATTAAATCAAAACAATGTTTTCCACAAAACAGTATAGTGAAGAAAAAAAACCATTTACTGCAGTCCACAAGAGAGAGAGAGAGAATATATAACAATGAAATGGCTATTAGCAAAATATTTAATTCCGTTTTAGGTAACACTTTACAATAGAGGCACATTAATTAACATTAGTTAATGCAGTGATAAGCATTAACTAACAGTTAATTAACAGCTAACTAATGTGTATCATATTATTTACTAAAGGTGTTCATGTTAATTAAGGTATTCATTTATACCTTTAATAGTTTATAAAGATGCTATTAACATAGTTTAATAAAGTAATAAGTATTAAATAACAGTTTATTAATACAATAATAAGCATTAAGAAATGGTTAACAAATGTCTTGTAAATAATGTATAAATTAATACCTTAGTTAACATGAACACCATAAGTAAATAATTACTAGACACATTAGTTAACTGTTACTTAACTGTTAGTTAATGCTTATTACTGCATTAACTAATGTTAATTAATGCACCGTTATGGTAAAGTGTTACCTGGTTTCTATTCAACTTGTAATGATTGTTTCAAAATCATTGAAACAATCATTACAAGTTTAGAATTAGATCATGTTTGCCTTCCTCATAAACACACTACTAATCTTAAGTCTTATATCTAATCTTTGTTTCCTCCTCTTACTGCTTTGTTTTTCCTGATCAAACTTCAGTGAATGTACAGTTGTTGGTGGAGGATCTGGACACTTCAGCTGTGACTGGCTTTCTGTTCAAAGTCAAAAACTACTTTGGCTGCCAAGAAATTATACTGTCTGGTGAAAGTCTCAATCCACAAGCCCCTGCCGACAGTCGACAAAAGAAGTTAGTTTCATGCCTTAATGCTAATATATAATCATCTTTGTAGTTCAGATGATATTGAATGACATGGCCTGGTTTTTACATGTTGCTCTTAATGTGACGATACGTGTTTGTAAAGTAGGTTTGGCCGAATCTTCAGTGCATCTTGGTTGCATTTGCACCTGGATTTCATGCCTCGTTACTTTAGGATGTTTGGTAATGCAAGTGTAAAGGGAGTGTTAAAGAGAAATGAGAAACAGCGCTCATGCTAGCTGGAGTTCTCTGTTAAATCCCAGGGGAGACGAAGCTTCACTCCTTACATCCACCTGTGTGAACAGATGAGCCGTTCAAATTGCGAGGTATGTGTGTCTCCTCTGGATAATTGACAATAAATCATGTGTTGTGGGAAAAGGGGAAGTTCAGGGATTGTGTATGTGTGTCTGGGGAAGATGGGGCGGTGGGGGTGTTGGAAAAAGGAGGGGAAAGCCAGCGGTGTGGGAGATTGAAGGGGTAGAGGTGGAGTGCAAGGAAGGCAGGGTGGGTTAAACCCGAGAGGACTTACTGGAGCACATGTTGAGTTCAGGGCTACGCATGCCGTAGTATCCGGCTGGACAGTCGTGAAGACACTCCCCGTACTGCCTCATCCTCTCCCTCCGCAAAAACAGGAAGAGTTTGGGCTGGCAGTTTACACAGCCGTTGTCCCTGGAGCACGCCGAGCAGCCTTTACAGATGGGGTACGCTCCATAGCTAGCTGCAGGACAAACACAGAAGAGTAAACAGCAAAGGTGATTAATAAGATGGAATTAAATATGTAAAGGTGTCAGTATGCTTCAACCGAAGTGCTTGTTGGATGGTCAAACAGTATCTGAAACCACCTCCCCACACACACTTTTCTGACGTCAGTTTGGGGCTGCCTCCAACAGTTTTTGACAATCCAACAAGCACAGCAGCTTCCCACAGTGATTGGCTGGGTGTGCAGAAGTGAGAAAGCAGGCAGAGTTTGAACTTTTATTTCTTCACACAACTACTTCTGTCAGTTTCATGTGTATAAACACATGCAACACCATGAATGCCTTAAAAGATTGTCCAAACTGTGCGCAGTTATCTCCATTTCAATGATTATCATGTCTCACCCTTCTCTATTGTTCCGAATTTTCACCCCTTCAAATGTGGTTGTTCTTTTACAGCTCACTTTTGGTTGGACGACACATCGTATGAACTTACATTATGAACGTTAGTTTCGAGCATACCCCGGCCTTAAGACTAAGCATTAACAAAACAAGTTACCCTACAACTACATTATACAAGCTATCTGGCTTCCAAACTTTGCTAAGGCCCTGTACACAGTGGCAGATGTGCTTTTCACCAGCACGAGCCATTGCACAATGCTTGTCGATGACCTTTCAATGATCAACCAATGAAATGACCATACATCGGACTCATACACATCTTTTGCTCTGAAGGAGGATCATTGCCAGTGCCTACTTTTGTGTTAAATTGAAATACATAATTCACAAACACTATTTGCTAGGTCCAGTTTGTTTTTCAAATTTCTTGCCAGTTTCCTGCTAACTGGTGCATGATGGTGACGTAAACCCAATTAGGGTTAGGGTTATGATTATTATACAGTGAGAACAGATCCTACAGCTCATCGTGTGTACAGGGTCTAAGAGAATGTAGCAATGTTTAAATATGAGGTCAGCGCTATTGAGCCGCATTGGAAGATGCATCTAGCATGGTGGTTCAGAAGGCTGTTTATTCTGTACTAGTAACAGAAAAGCAGAATTCTTTTAGATCGTTGTATCATCACTCATCTGTGGATGGCCCTGACTTCACCCGACGACAAGGACAGGGTGAACTTGAGGCAACAGACTGAACTGTGGGAGGGCTGACCAGTAGAAGACAACCCGAGTACAAGAATAAAACCAAAACAACCATAATAGATATATCAGCAGGATATTCTCTAATTCATAGTAAATATGTTCAATTCAACAATTTGTCATTCATGCAAACTCTGGCTCCCCTCTCGACGTTCGAATGCTGATTGGTTATGAATGTGAATATTGCATTAATTCTGGTCAGAGCTGGCCTCCCGAACGATTGTGTTGAGACAGCCGATGAAAGCCCCCAAAACCGCAGTGGCTCTGGCCTCGGCTCGAGTTGCCTGAGGAAGACAAAGGAGCCAGTAAAAAGACAGTCCATTCCACAATAAGTGACTTTCAATGTAAACTCCTTAGCGTCACGTTTACAGGAAAATGTCCTTGGGCAAATCTAATCTCTCCAAACGAAAGACACTTCAATTGAAAAAAACAAGTCTTAAATATCACAAGCAGGGACCGGGTAACAGCGTTGCTCAAACTGAGCGACCTACCACAACGCTTAATAAAACAACTGGACAAACCCTGAGAGACAGAGCAGAGCAGGCCTGTGTTACTGGCCGTGGATCGGCATATTAGATTTCTCTGAACAGATTCACCAAGACGAAAGTGAGCGCTAAGTGGGCCCAGTGCAAGCATCAGTTTGTAATCATGTGAAAATCAGTCACAAATGTCAGACTCATCTTTTTTCATCTTTTGTTGGAGTGCTCGGAGACCATCTTTAGCGAGGTATGCCGGCTCCGCCAAACTACACTCATTCTCCTGAAGCCGGGGTGGATGGAAGTAAGATTAAGTGCTAATCAGAATGTGTCTCTGATGGTCTTTAGGGATGAAGTTTACAGCGACACACCATCGATCACAGCAGCGCCGGGGTGTGTGCTCCAAGCCTATTCATCACACAGACTGTTGATTGTTCATCTCCAGTCGCCACTCGCTCAGTAAGACATGAAGGAGAAATGAAAACCCCAAATTATGATTAGTTTTGGGTCTTCCAATTCTCAGATGGAAAATTGTGTCTTATGTTCAACTGTCAATCCTGCGTCTAAGATATTATTATTTTTTATTTCAGTTGTGCCAGTGCAGGTTGTCTCTCAATTAAATACAACATCTTAAAAGTCAGTTGGCCCTACGTGTTGGATACAGGTGCTGTTTATCAAGTTTACCACTGGCTACAGTACAGCATATCAAATGTACAGCTGTTTTTTTGACTTTCTGATATAGTTTTTAAATCATGTGCCTTACAGAAATTGCTAAAATAATCTTCAGGCATTTATATCTTGATATATGTTCAAAATGTTATATTTTTACACACATAAAATTAACATACTTAGATTGAAACACACCAGAAACATAGTAAATGTCACTTTTATTTTAGAAAAGCCATTGCAGCTGTAAACAAGTTTCTTTTGCCCGTCAGGTAACACCACAAACTTAATTTCTCAAATATATCTCGTGTTTCACTCTGTCAATCCTTCCATTCAGTAAAACTAAACTTCAACATTAGCCCAAAACCTCATACTTAACCATATATTTCTGTAGAATATACAGTCTGGATGTGTTTACAGCAAACTGACATTCACATTAACTTGGTCACATTTACTCCCTCTGCCCTCGCCAAACTTGAACACAACACTGACAGAAAGGGAAAGCCAACTTGGCAAAAGTAAAGAACTGTGAGGCTGGAAAGCTTACTTCTCCAGCCCGTTTTGAGCGGGCTCAACTCTATAACTATTAACAGTGCGCTAACAACACTATCCCAACAATAATAGAAAAATAAAATCAGGGCCTGTGGTCATCTTAGATCACTGGCCAGTCAATCAGCAGAGAAATTATAGTTAAAAGTCTCTTCATGAATTTGGCTCAAAAATCCTGCTCACTCTTTGTTGTCAAACATTTGTTTTGCTGGTTGCTAATCTCGCAATGCACGCTGATTGAGGATAACATAATCACACGCTGCTTGAATGCAGCAGATCCCACATCCTGGAATTAGCGTACGATTGGGGGAAGAAAAGAGGGAAGGAAAGGCTGTATACGGTGGAGAGAAACTCTTTTGGTGCTGATCTTGGGAGATTAGCCTGTGTGCGTGTCTGTGGAAAGGTTTGGAGGTTCAGGCCACAGGTATGTCAGGAAGGAGGCCACAATTCACAGCGTCTGGAGCAGCGCTGTCCAACTCACGTCCTACACTACTGGTATAACGTCTAGCGCACTTTACATCAATCTGTCGACTGCCAGCAGGTTTCAGCCATTCTTAAAGAAAACACTCATTCATATGAATGTCATTTTTGAGACTAGAAGAAATATAAGAGTAGCTCCGTTTACAGCAGAACTGAAGCTGTAGAAAAGAAGTATTTGAAAGAGGCTTGTGAGTGAAACTTTTTACCTCAGCGTGCTTTATTGGCATGAAAATTGAAAACAGTTTGCCAAAGCATGTAGCAGCCATGTTTTTAAGTGGCACTAAAGAAGAGAAAATCAAAGGGAAGTGGGTTAAGTGTTAGTTCTGAAGTCTCTATAGATCACTGCAGCTTAACCTAATTTGGCAGGAACGTAAAGCTGTACGTTTAGTGTGCTGGGGGATGTGTTCTGAGTTATGGATGTGGTTTTTGTTTTGCATATTGTGTCTTTATCCTGTTCTCAAACAGCATTCAACACATTCAACCCCAGACCATCCGAATGCTAAAAAGCATGCCATGTGCAATGTTTTGACACATTTGACTCCCCTCTAAGGCTTTTTCTGTCCCCACAAATCATGTAATGCCTCGGCTCTTTTAGTGTTTCTTCTGTCAGTCACGTTGGAACTGAAGTGACCCAGACATATAGAGAAGCCGCACAGAAAGTGGTCATTGTGAGATCATGGATACCAGGTTTACCATACATGTTTTTCGAAACATGCCATTCGAAGTGCCACTCCCAGCACACGATAAACCGATGCCGTTTAAGGTTTCAACCGTAACGTATTACGTGAAACCAAACAAATCCGCAGTTCCCACTTCTGACAGCTAACTGAAGATCCCTCTGAGCCTCAAGTATTGTATTTACAAAAGCCAGGGTCCATATGATCATCACTGAAGAAGCCTCTGCAAAGACTTTTTAACACAAAGACTTAATAAGTGCCTCAATGTGTCATGTCTACAAGGCAGAGGGCTGGTTTTGTACATGAACCACATGAAGGACCCTTCACATATCCTCATCCTCACCCATCAACAATATATTGTGACAGTTAGACTGAGGATTATTATGATTTTGTGTAACAAATAGAGAAAAATGCATTTGAAAAGGCAATCCCTTTGTTAATTTGCATTTACCCAATGTTATGTTTTAAAAGAATATTTTGTCATTTTGGGAAGTATGCTTATTCGCTTTCTTGCTTAGAGTTAGAGAAGAAGATTAATACCACTCTTATGTCTGTCAATAAATATGAAGCTAAAGCCAGCAGCGTGTTAGCTTAGGTCTAGAAACAGGAGGAAACAACTAGCCTGGCTCTGTACAAAAAACTACTTATTTGTTATTTAGTGAGCTTTAGAGGGGCTGCTAGAGCCAGGCTAGCTGTATCCCCGTTTCCAGTCTTGATGCTAAGCTAAGCTAATCGGCTGCTAGTTTCAGCTACATATTTACCGTACAGACGTGAGAGTGGTATGGATCTTCTCATCTAACTCTCGCCAAAAATACAAATACGACCAATCATTTTTTGGTCATCATCACCTTTGAAACTATTGCATGTGACACTTTCAAAAATCATAATTTAGACCCTAAAATCAACATTACATGGTGAAATGGCCTTGCAGATATTAATTGATAAGTATCTAGCATGTTCAGGTGAAGTTTTGGCCTTTCATTCATGCGAAACAGACAGGCTCACAACATGAAGAATGACGGCATGTTTGGAGCGTAGCACTTTCATTCTACAGCCGTAGCCTCGCTGGGAGGTTTGCTCTGAAGCAGCTCAAGAGCAATTAGGGCTGCAGTGAGATCCAGCAGAAACCCAAACTCCGTCTCAGGTACGTTTTTATGAGTCCAAAGCAAGCGTGACAGACTGCTCTCGGGCTGCCAACAACCTCCACATATACAGGGGGTTCCACCCACGGCCGGCTAACTTCCTGCCTTCCACTCACCTACCGTTACCCATGAAATCATTCACATTGACCCATTCCAACTTTCTGCAACCCGAAACCCTAACAAGGCAAATTGCACATCATTTTTGTGTTTCTTTTAGAGCCCCAAACTTAACATTGAGAACAAGAAGACATTCTTACGTAAGGTTTTACTGATGTGGTGCTCTTGCAGACCGACTTCGATAAAAAAATGTTTTAGTTTTGGTGCTCCTGAAAACTGATACATTGGAACCATTTTAAGGTCTTTAAATTTGACAATTTTATTATAATTCTAAAAAAATAACATAAAGAAAATGCATTACACTATTAGAAATATAGTATAATATAAACAATACCAACTGGACAGTATCTGATTTTGAAGTTACAACAAATCCTTAAACTTTAAGTAACATTCCTTATGTTTGATAAAATGGGATTAAGCCTATCAGATGTAGGATTTTACGTGGTCTGCCATGAAAAAGGCTTTTTAAAAAAGTGGTTATATGCCTCTTTCTCACCTCTCAGCTGCTCACTTCAGTCACAGACAGACTTGTCCACTGAGCAGCTTCAGCAAGTACAGAAGATATCTTCTTTAAGACCAAACCCCATCTCGTCATCACCTCTTTAACCTGCCACCGCTACTTTTATAAGGATTTATTGATTTGATCCTTTGTAAAAATGCAAAGAGAGTGCAGTGGGTCACCCATAGTTAAATGCTAGACATAAACTGAAATGTATCCACATTAGTAGTTGGTATATTGGGCATAGAGGTATATAAAATATACCTTAGACCCTAGTTTATCATGTCACGTATCATTTTAACACCACACTAAATGGAAAATGATAGCACAGGATACCAACTGGATAGAATGTGTCTTGATTGCCTACTGAGTTGAACTGGAAATGCAGCAGACTTGAGGCAATATCATAAAGCAGCAGTGGATTCCAAACCCAGCAAACGGAGGACAAGCACGTATATTAAAACACAACTGTTTCTATTCTCACAGTTCTCCTCCATTTCTCCAAGGGCCCCTGGTATGTAAATCTAATAATACAGACTGTGAATGCAACTAACCAGCAGCCACACTGTCCATTGTTTGGAAAAGGCACTTATACAGTACAGCCTATATGAGAAAGTTTGGTATCATCAAGTAACACGACAAAAACGTTATTCACTTTATTCACTACATCTTTACTAACTATAAATGTCATATGGTGAAGAGGCAGCCATGGCAAACCTCAAGTTTTGGAGTTACATAGCAGCAGCAGGTCAAGAAGATTTGTGCTCTCATGTGGAAAGCATCACATTCACCAACAGAATTATACGCTTTCCTCGTGGCACTGAGACAATTATTGTTTATTGTCCACCTCCGTTGTTCCCCCTAAATGATGGTATAAGCTTACTGCTGCTCCACTTTAGGAAAAAGAGAAAGCTTGGGAGAGAGAAAGGGCAGATACGGGACAGAGCAGCATTGCAGCCACCAGCCGACTGGCGGCAGACCGAACCATAAGAAGCAACGGACGCTTTCTGGATCGCTGTTCAAACCACCTAACTCTCTAGGCTTACACTGTTGCTATAAAAGGCAGGAGAGCCAGCGGTGTCAAACCTCGCACTCACAGTTCACCGGCCGTTGTAACGTCTCAACATTGTTCAAGCTCGTTAAAAGCGGGTACATGGAAAATTACATCAAACCGCCCGCTTGTCAGGCCCGTGACTTTATTTGTCATGGAACTGGAAGTTGCACTTAGCTCAAAAATTGTGGAGAAAAAACAGAAGGGGTAAGAGGGGGGTACTTCAGGCCTGCACGCTGAAGGCACATTTCTGCTCCAATTTAGCAGAAAATATGCTGGACTTGCCTCCGACTCTTTTCCAGCTGGAAATAGTCAGGTTTTAGGATCTACGTTTTTTCCCCCAGTTTACTTTAACAGATCATACTGTAAGCACATGTTTATAATTTAGGACAGTCCTGCTGCTTATAATGATTTTGCAGCATGAGACTGAGCAAACACATTTGCTGTCAGACATATTAGCGTGGCCAAAGTGTTCCTGTGACACAGATCCACCGGGCGAGGCGGGCAGCACAGAGAATTGAACCTTCACTTGAAAGGGTGGCGGTTTATTTAGTGTATGGGTAAAACAGGCAGCTGCGGTTCAAACAGGCAACTGGAAAATGGGGGCCAATTTAAAGCTTCACTTTTAAGTGCACAATAAAACAGAAGCTCAAGGTAATTTACTTTGGTGTGATTCAACAGGTTGAGCCACAGTCACATGCAGGTGAGAAAACCACATTTGACTCATTGGATGACCACATCACCATCTTACAAAGTGCTTGTTATTAAAGGAATAGTTTGACATTTTGGGAAATACGCCTATTTGCTTTCTTGCCTCTGTATGGTAAATATGTACGGGAGCAGTTACTTCCTGAAGTCTCTGCTGGTTGCCTGGAAACTGCTTCCAGCCAAGAAATAGCCCAGAATCAGAAGTGATTTTGTTGAGATTTTGTTATCAGTTTGGACAAAGCCAGGCTAGCTGTTTTCCCCTGTTTCCAGTCCTTATGCTAAGCTAAGCTAACTGGCTTCTGGCTCCAGCTACATGTTTACCGTACAGATGTGAGAGTGGTATCAATTTTCTCATCTAACTCTCGGCATTAAACTGAATAAGCGTATTGCCCAAAATGTACTAGCTAAAATGCAAAATTAGACAAAAGTCATAAAGTCAGCAAACTGACTTAATAATGTTTGTTAGACAGCAATATTAGCATGAAGTTTGCTAACATTAGCTAACATAGCATAGCTAGCACAATAAGCTACTGGTCATACCAGACCAAGTAAGGCTGTGACAATGAAACCCTTGCGTGTATTGAATTGAGCAATGTTAGCGTTTAGTTGCTTATGAACTTCTAATGTGTAAGAGGAAGAATGTGTTATTTCCTCTCTCAAAAGGTACATAGTCTTGCTTCAAGTGGATGATTTTGATGGTTCGGGTCAAAGTTGCCACCAATTCTGTCTCAGTTTAGCCCACATTAAATCATAGATCTGTCATCTTATTATAAAAAAATGAAACAGTTTAGTTGACTATATACAGTATATCAGCATTCCAGAAAATGTAAGCTGTACAGTGTGTATTGATAATTGCTCTGTCCTGTGTTTTCTGAACCTGCAGCCAGTCAGATAGAGACATTGACAGTATTTTTTGAGTCAATCTGGAAACGCTCTCTGCACCTTTCACCCATCTGTCCAGCTGAACTCATCATGGCTGTCACCCCTGCACTCTTTCCAGCTCTATATGAAGTTCCCTAGGTTAGTTCACTTCCTTATTAACATCTTTATGATGGATTATGACTGAAATCCCATGTCCTGGGTCAAATCCCACATCTGGATCCCCTGATGTGAAAGAGACCTCATAATTCCTGTTTGGAAAATTAGAAATAAAAGGCGACCTAGCTGACCAGATCTCACGGTATGTGCTGCAGTCTTTTAACACTTTCTGCCACATTGATGGACACTTAAACCCTTGGCCATAGCAGACATGTGACCGCCATGGAAAGCTCTATGGTCACATAGGAGGAAAAAACTGAGAGAATGACCTTGATGTGGTGGTCAAGTAACAGCATCGTCTCTTCACTGTGGCTTGCGGTCCCATAAAATGTTTTACAGTTCAGTCGGGCCTTGAAAACAACGGAATATCTGTTCACAGTCAAAGTCAACAGAGCTTAAACAATGCACTAAAACAATGCAAACCTCTAATCAGGTTAAACTTGTGTTCCAGTGAAGGAAAAATCCATTCTAAAACACAGTTTTAACACTTTTAAAAATAACCGTTGGTGGTGCTGCATTTATAAGTCCACTTTATTTTTGGTGGTGTATTTAATATATTAACAGCACAGCTATAAAGTGGTTATAAGTGGCCAAATTGTAACACTTCATCACAATATAATGCATAAAACATCACACATTTAGTGGGATTTTCCCTTAACCTCTACGCATGCTAAAAGACTAAAACCACAATCTAAAACTAAAATCAGCATCATTTTTTATTTTCATTTTTTTAATCAACCTGGTGCGTCCTGCGGAGTGGCACAGGTCATCACTCAGCATCTGCCTTTGATTCTCCTGACGGTGATGCTCGCTTCACGGTTTGTCAGCGCAGGTGTAAAAGGACTTTATGACACTCAGGAATGGAAGTGCTATGGGAGTTAGTCGATGACTCACGAGGATGGACTTTATCACTCTCTGGGCAGGCACTGGAAGACGAGCATGTGGTTTATGTTTCTTGCCAGCTCTTCCTCTCTCGTCCATCTTTATTCACTCTTTCAAAGAAAAAGGTTGATGTTTCTTGTGAAACGCCCCAGTAATTTTCTACTCATCTCCACCACTTCTCAGCAACTCACACCATACCTACAGTGTGGTCCTATGAACGCAGCATGATCTAAGATCTGTATTTTAGCATTAAAATACAGCTCCAAATGGAAATTGGCAGGTTCCAAGCAACCATGGATCAACTAAGCACTTAGACTTTGCAGATTTAGTCAATATAAAACTTTCTAAGGAAGTAAGATGATGAAACGATGACATTTGTAGGATTTCTGAAGATTGCACTTGATAAATTATGGCCTCTTTGTAAATTTGTGCCAAAATCACATTGGCCTTTAGCTGCAAAACTACATGGAGTATAATAAATAGTTTTACAGCTTTTAGTCGTGAGAGTCCAGAGATGGTGCACGCCACAGTTGGAAATGATTAGTTAGACTGTCCATGAGGTGTTTGCGAAATAAAGTACGTTTTCAAGAAATTCAAATTATCAGAGAATTCCAGAAAGATTGGCAAAAATGTATGGAACTGCATGCAACTGATGGAGCTTGTGCCCGAAAAAGATGAAATGTATTTCTATGACAAGCAGTTTTAACCTATCTGGACTATTTTGTTGCTGTTGGTCATAAGGTAAAAAACCACATACATGGCATATGGTGTTTTTCCTGATGATTTTTGCACTGGCCAGGCATCAAAATGAAAGGGCCGCAGTCAACATTGTAGCAGGAAAGCCAATAAATTAAGAAAAAGAAGACTTGTAAACAAACTATGGACATTTAGCTGAAACATTTTACTTCATAGTTAAAGTTTTTCATCCCAAGAAATCCTTAAATCTGTGGGGAACATGTGCCTCACTTCAGAGGACAGAGGAAAGATTACAGAGATGGATGTGAAGATTGTGATTAGTCTTTGTTATATCTCATATAAATCTGCTCAGGTGCCTTGAAACACTATTTCTTTTCCCCAAGTTATCCAGTCGACAGTAACCAATAAAATACAAACTGCAGATGAAGTACAAGCAGTGCGAGGCAAGAAATGAGCCTCGAAAGAAAGGGCAAAGTTTAGAACTTTGAAAATTTCAATATTCACACCCCCTCAAATCCACTCAAGCTGTGGGAGAAATGTGTTTCCCCCAAATAGAAAGAAGAAAAGGGAAAAGAGAACAGGGCGGGTGGAGGAAAAGGTGGAGTGGCTCCGATTAGCCCACATGTTGGTAATTTATCACACATAAACCTCACACCTAATTTTCACACCTGTAGTTCAACGTGCTGGAAGTCTAGTAATTCACTCACTCACTCACTCACTCACTCACACACACACACACACACCCACACCTCCCACACATGCCGCTAAGTGGGACCTGGCCGTGGGTTTCCCTCGGTGCGGGAGGAGAACCAGGACATCACAGGCGAGGATCAGTAAAGTCAGCGGGCATACTTGGCATATTTGCACCCCATGTAGCATTGCTCTGTCTCTCCCACCCTAACCCGTGTTCACTCTCCCTCCCCCATTTGTCATCACCTTGACTAAACTCATCCCGACTTCCAGCTCACACATCTGAAAAACAGAAGAATTGGATGTGGATTTTTCACACTTGCCAGAAAGCGCAACATACTGTAGCTGCAAATCCAGATGGGAGATACTCATCTTTTGTTCAAGTGTTACACAAAAACAGATTGTTAACTAAAAAACTATGAAATGTTAATATAGATAACAGTGTTTTATGACTTCCTATCACTGACAGACAGTGCTGGAAAAAAGAAACCAAATCCATCACTTAGGTAAAAGTAGAAAAAGCTGGATGGATCATTAAATCAGTAAAAGTGAAAATCCGGCATTAAAAATGCTTACACAACAGTATTAATGTTTATTATAAGTATTAATTAGTAATGTAATGTGCCAGATAAGTTAAAACCAATATTTTAGTTTTTTATTAGTAGAGTTAAATACTTTTAAAAAAGTAAAATAAAAGTTAAACTTTTTGGAAAAAACGTCTAAACGCTAAATATCAAGCTAACAGCCGGTTAGCTTAGCTTAGCACAGATATGAGAGTAGTATCAATCTTCCCAGCTAACTCGCCGCCTGTAAGCAAAGCATATTTTTTCTAAATCTAGAACTATTTCTTTATGCATACCTCGCCATTCTAAAACTACTGCCCAATACTGCTGACAATGGTGGAAGGAGTATTCAGATACTTCATACTTCTTCATACTTCAGTAAAAGTAGTAATACCACAAATAAATAATACCTAAGTCCTGCATTCAACATCTAACTAAGGTAAAAGTGCAAAAGTCATATCAGCATAATACATTTAAAGTATCTAAAGTACAAATATTATGCAGCAGAATAGACAGTTTATTAGGAGTTTCATTATTATAAATTACTGAAATATTATTACGATGCATAATGTTGTAGTTGGTTGAGGAGGAGCTGTTTTTGATGGTTAATGTATACAGTAATACTGAATCATATTTTAGAAAACTTGTAATTTGTAAATGAATGTAGTGGAGTAAAAGGTACATTTTTGATGATTCTTTCATGAGGACAAAAATCCTCCTCAGTTTTACATTTCTTGTTTGTTTGAAATAAATCGAGGAACCAGGTAGTTAGCGTGCACAAAAGAGCGCTACCTAAACAAACTCAAACTTCATCAACAGAATGGGAATGGGAAGAAGACGTCATACTGTTTGATTGGCATGTGATCTAAGGGAAATACAAAGGTCTTAGCATTGAAGATGGAGACAAAACAACAATAAAAGGGAGGAAAAACACGAACTCGCTACTAAAACTAGCCCATGCTGACTAACTGACTACAGCCATCTCCCTTCATACCGATGTCGAGTAGGCACGGCGTGAACGTCTGCTACAGAGTTCTACCTCATTAACCCTTTAACAAGATACAACCTCACACCCCTCCTCGCCCGCCGAGGCCAACAGGGAGAAGTGAGGTGATCGCCAGGGTCAAAAGTGGAGTGCACCACAGGGGACAGATGGCAAAGACCTGGTCTCACTTTCACACATGGTGCCTGCCACAAAAAAAAAAAAAAAACTAAACATCAAAGCCTTATTTTTCTCCCCACCCCCCCCAAAAAACTGGGTTGGATCCAATATCTACATTACTCACGGGAAAAGAAGACAACTTCGCCTGTTTTCTCACCTAACTGAAGGCAGTTTCATACTAGAGAAATGGCCACACCATTATTTGATCACTGTGGGTTGAATATTAGAATAATACTGATATTTTTCTACTGAAGCTTCCAACAGTTAATATGTTGTTCCAGTTGTCTTTAAATGTGACCATGTCTTGATCAACAACTTGAGGGTTATCCCAAAAGTACAGCCACACACACACACACACACAAAGACTTTAGAGAGAAGTTCATCTGAGGTGTTTCACAGGCCTGTGATCTACAGTTTGTTTAGACGGGTATACTGTATCCAGATGAGAGCAGCCACCTCCTGTCCCAGCAGGTGTCTGGGTCACATCTGGCCTCACGTTCTCACACCAACCACAAAACTGCACCTGAATGGCTGGCACTGCCCGGGCTTCTTAACAGGAACCGGCTTGTGTTGGCTCCAAAAGGCCACACTCAGCCCTCAGGAGTACACAGTTTCTTTTCTGAAGTGCCCTTTGAGAGAGACTTGGAATAAACGCTTTCATAAAGCATGAAGGATGAGTGGACTCCATGGGCCAAAATGGAGCACATAAAGCAAAATGAAAACTATTTTCCTTTGATAAAAGTACTAAATGCGCTTCTGGGTGTGGAAACGTAATCTGCTGCCACAAAAAAAGCGAGCTTTGGTATGCAGGTGAGCTAGAATCTAACAAAGGTGTTAGATGTTGCGATAAAAGGAACTTTTGGATGAAGAAAATCAGACTTGCATCCAAAATCTCTGGGTGGCATGAGGTCTCTTAGTGTATCATTACGGGGAAGCAACGGATGCATGGAGCTGTACCTGTCTTGTGCCTACATGCCACAGTGTTTACTGCTACAAATGAGCAGCAAATTGGGTTGTCATGTATTGGCTGCAGTTACAACAATGTTCCAAAGTGCTGGATGTGCCAGCTATGCAATAACTCAACCACAGGAGTCCTCTTCTCTAAACAGTCAGGAAAAAAATGCCTTAGATGCAATCTCTTGTTCTCCAAAGGTGGAAGACCTTTGAAGTTATGTAAGCTCTTTTTAAGAATATACAGTTCCAGCTACTCATATGCATATGCATGTGTGCCCTCGTGCTCGTTGGTGACAATAACCAGCCCCACATTGTCCATCACACTTCACTACTGCCCATTACTGCACCAAGGCAGTACCATCTCTAAAGCCATTAGCTGGTAAACATGTAAACTACATGTGACCCCTGTCACTCCTGCTGGTGACAGCTGTTTACACAGCTAAAGCCGCTGCTCCTGAGACCTGGCCCCAGTCCAAATAAAATAATATCAAGTTAAGGAGAAGTCAGCCAAGATGTAATACAAGTGCATAACTAGAGGGGGGAAAAAAGAGTGAAGGAATCTGAGAAATGTTAATGGACTTCTTTTTCTATTAAAGCCTTAGACTTTTCTGTCTAGCGTTTGTCTCTACCACAGCCTTGTTTCATTGTCTGAACCCTAAAACAAGATTAGTGAGAAACCCTGATGGAGAAAGAAATGTCACCACAATTGATGTCCTGTTTGACAAAACGCAACATAAAAAATGTGCTGTGTTACAATCACAACACAGCTTACCAGTTTCCCCCCACAATTAGACCTCCACTCTCTCTTTTTACACTATGTGTGTGTGTGTGTGTGTGTGTGTGTGTGTGTGTGTGTGTGTGTGTGTGTGATGTATGTGTGCTGGAGCCAGAGCGAAGCACAAAAACATACACAGGCTTAAGTCAACACAGACAACAACAAGACAAACAACAACAAAGACCACAACCACATGACAACTGGGTCAGACATGCTCTGCATTACAGTGAACAGGGCTGGGCCCATTCTGGTGGATATCAGGCCCAGTGGTGGGCAAACATCTCGGTTTAGGAGAGCAAGTTACAACTCAGATGCATTCAATGAGAGGTGAACAGAAAGCATCATTCGGTGGGCAGGATTGACCGGTGGCAAAAGTTCAAATCAGCGAACTGTGACCTGGAAGGAGTGAACACATTGTCATGGTAGCCAATTACACCTGAGATTTTTTAGTATTTATTATAAATACATTTAAAATTGCAGCCTATTTTTTTACTGCTAAAAACTCCACTAAGACAAAGCTCCTTCATTAACCTACATATGGATGACAAATTAAAGCACAATAAAGTGTCTCGGTAAGAGATCTGATGTGTATGAAGGGCAAAGATTCACATTATTTTCATACACATCAAACCATTCAGTGACCCCACTGCCCCATATGGAAGGATCTGCATTTGTTGATTCTTTACTCATTTATTCAGTTTTTTTCCTTTAATTGGTCACCCATCTGTATTTCACTCATGCAACCCAATTGCAACAACCATGAAAGCAAACTGTAAGCTGTATTGTGGGAGAAATTGGATTGACAAGACGTTGTATCCACCCACAAAGGGCTGATTGTTAGAGGCGTCAGCAAGGCGGCCATTCAGTCTGGCTGTACTTAGACTGTGTAAAAATCCAACTTTCTTTGGTAGAACTGACAGACCCTAACACCGACAATCCTAACCTTAAAGTTGCTCTAATAAATATTTTTAGAATAACAATGGATCAAATGACTATGTGTAATGTGGAAAGTGTCACTTATAGTGTCGAACCCACAGAGAATTATCACTCTTTGCAGTTCCCCCCAGCTCTACTGCGCTTTTTAGCATCTTTCAGCTCATTGTTTTGGTTTTATGACATGCAAACTTTGATGTTTTGGTTCAGTCTTATCGCTCACATTAAAGTTAGTGATTATCAGGTGAACATTGTGCAGCATTTAACATTAGCAGCTAAAGTGCCACATATTTCCCTCAAGAGTCGGTGGAGACCACACCACAGCTAAAAGGAGACACAGAATGTTGGGCTTACATTTGTCACATAGACAGAAACACAATTCCAAATGAATGCTAATGTCTGTATGCTAACAAGTTCTCCATACCAACTTTATGAGAAAATAATATGTCAGTGTAGCTTGTTTCCGCTGCCCCCAAGTGGCCAAGAAATCAGTTACTGCAGGTTTAACCATCTATAACGTAAAGCACTGTTACCTGGGAGACTCAGTTGAGGGCCATCCTCTCACCAGGTGTTAGCTGGTTGTGGCTAGTAAGGTGAAGCTATTAGGAGAATCACAGCAGTAACAATGGGGAAAGACAATAAGGATAAAAGTGCAGCTTAATGCGCGCTACGTAATACATGTTCAAAAACAGTGCACACCTGCATTGCTTGTCCACGCTCAGTGAGAAGACAGAGCTGAGACAGGGCTAATGTGCTTACTGCTTGACAACTGGGCTGGCTAGAAGTTGTGTAAAGACAGAGAGAGGTGCTCTCTTGTCACAGAGGTAAGCACACAGCTCATCAAGATGAGTGACAATTATTGGGGTGTGAGCTTGAATTACTGCGGCGGAACAAGCAATACACTCTGCTGCCTTGAGGCAAAATATTACGTACTGTAGCTTCCATTACATGATTGATCTACAATCTTATTGCATTGCTCTGATGACAGACAGATGCATGTCTCATTAAATCCCTCCTCTGCCGCTCTGTGCATCCTCTCTTCCCATCACTTTCCCACTCTTTGCTCCTTCTATTCTGATCTTCGGGGGAAGACCCTCTAAGACCTCTTTACATCGGACATGCACGCTACATTGCCCTCTCTCTCCCCCTCACACTCTCTGTCTTCCTCTCTCTCCACAGAGGGAGTCACAGAGACAATGAGCTCAACATCGAGGCCCAGTAATGACTCCCAGCCTTGTTCCTGATTAAAAACACGCCGGGTGCTTCTGCACTCCGCAGGCAGCCTGCGCAGGCCTTTTCCTCCTCACACCACAAGGCCTGAGAGCGAGGAGATAGAAGCACAAGCCAGTCAACACAGCTCAATACCCAAGAAAACAAATCCAGTGTAAGCCTTACCTTACCTGTAGCATTAAAAGCTCTTGTCCCAACTAGTCCAAGCCTAATTCCACAGGCAAGTCTTCATTTAGTCTAAGGGTGCCCAATTACCAACATTTACCCCAACCTCAGCCGAAACCATAACAAAACCATAACAGAGGCTGCCTGCAGTCCCTGGCTTGGATACATCGAGGGTGGGGCAAAAATATCCTGTCACGTATTTGCACGTCTTTTAAAGTGTGTTGGGTTTGTATTTCACACTGCTTCATCATCATATTGGCAGAAAATTGTGAGAAAATCTCAGGTCCTCATTTTTTAGTATTGGAGCATATCAATGCTACAGACTCCCCAGATGGTTACAGTGCGTCAGACAGTCAGTAGGTGACAGTGGGGGCAGCTGCACCTTTACCTTTACCTCTCCATGTCCATACTTGGGCTGCCAAATTACAGGCGAGCTCCACAGAGAGACTCTTTATTGCATCTGACCAGCTCACTTCCTCTCCATACCAAAGACATTGCATGCTGAGCTTTATTTTGATGTGGTGTGTAAGCATAATTAGAGGTCCCATAAAAGCAGGGAGAGGGGGAAAAAAAAGGAGTCTTGTCCATCTGTCGAGTGTTAAGGGGTGGGCACGGGGGTAGCGATCCGAGCCCCATGCCTCGCTGTTGTTAGAGCGGCAGCCATTCGAACAGGCACTGATGCACACAGCCTTTAGTGCCAAACTGGAGTCAGTATGTGTGTGTTTGTTTCTGCACACGTTGGTGAATTTTCTCAAGGGGCCTCCTTGAGTTTCAGATTTCCAGGCCTTGCAGATCGATGCAAAGTAGGTACTAGTCGGCACGCACACAGAGGAACACACTGACAAACAAGAGCAGATATGGAGTGAGGCCTTTTCCAGAAACATTAGACATTAAGTATCTTTCCTAGGGCTGTTGGATCCCTAAATCTGTACGGCTCTAGGGCAGGTTGGAGATCAAATGTATGGCCTGTCAAACAGGCCCACTTACCAAGTTGCAGTAGTTTAAAGGAATTATTTATTATTTACTTTCTTGCCGAGAGTTAGATGAGAAGATCGATACCACTCTCACGTCTGTACGGTAAATATGAAGCTATTGCCAGCGCCCGGTTAGCTTAGCATAAAGAATGGAAACAGGAAAAAGCTAGCATGGCTCTGTCCGGAGAGAAACAAAATCAAACAACTCTAAAGTTCACATATTAACATGTTTAATCTGTTAAAAAAAACATCAATTTGCAGTTTTACATGTGGTACAGTACTGGACTATTGCTTGGCCTGGGACCAGCAACTTCTTGGAGTCTCCACTGGTTGCCTGGCAACTGCTCCTAGCCAAGAAATAGTACAACTACAAATTGTCATGTTTACACTTTACAGCTATTGTGAGTGTTAAACTAACAAATATAACAGTTCACTAGTTACTAGTAACTTTGGAAAGAGCCAGGCTTGCTGTTTCCCCCTGCTTTCAGTCTTTATGCTAAGCTAACCAGCTGCGAGAGAGTGGTGTCGATCGTCTCATCTAACTCTTGACAAAAAGTGTGTTTCCCAAAACATGCAAGCTTAATTTAGTTACTTTAATTTTGTGAACAGCAAAGGGGAAACTGGTCATTTTTAACAATTCCCATAATCAAATTCATTAGGGAAAAACACAATGGATGCCTATTGTATCCATGTCATTACCTCTAAACAGTTCTTCACTGGATTCTTTTAGAGGTGTGTATTAGTAATGTGAGAGGTAAGTAGTCTGGAAGTGCATTTCAGTGTAAGCCTGAGGGGCTCCATCTCCGGCTCTGGGCAGCTCTCCTACCTGTGAAGCCCTTGCATGAGTCATTTTTTCAAAAAATGCTCCTTTTGTGTTGTTGTTTTATGTGTGGCACTTAGAAATGATTCCCACATTAGAATTTTTACGGCCCAATAAACTTGAGAGAATCGGACCAAATTGGCTGGTCATATTTAGTAGCTTTATAAGGAAACGTATTAAGGTGTAATTGCTTCAGGGGAGTGCGCAATTGAGGGAACGGGCATAGGTGAGGGTTACAAAATCACCCTCGCGCTCTGGAGGGACACTGCAGTTTTTGTCTGCTGCTCAGGAGTTTCCAATCACCATGAGGAAATATGGAGTGTATTATAAGATTTTATGTAATAAGTTCATTTTATTTCACATTTCCGAAAAAATGAACTTTTACAGTGTGGTAAAATGTAGCCCGACATAAAACCATCTGTTTGGCATTTAGCTTTGCCAGCATATGGGATCCTCTGATGACAATGATTGAGGGTGAACGAGAAGATCCCAGCGTGTATCCCCCCCCCCCAAAAAAGGAAAAGGAGGAACTAAATCTGCTCACAATGAATGTTTTTTTCGCTGTGATGTGATAGATGGAAGTGTGCAGAAGTGTTACAAGCTTTCTCATTCATGTGAAATGGATCCTACTGAAACACGGAGCAACACCCAGAGAGTTGATAGATGAATATGACTCTCTCATAAACATAAAACGCAGGATAAGGGATCATTACGCTGAATTATTTGAATTCATTAGGCTTAATTGAATTTTTCAAATTGCTTTTTTTTCTCTCTACGGTGAAACAAAGAAAAAGTGAAACAGATCATCTCCTCTTTGTCACGTGGTGCCTGAAAGAATCTCTCTCTGTGCCTCTCTCTCAAGTAGAAAGTTCATGCCACTGCATGTTTTTTCCTCTGCTGGGGTTTTTTCGGGCAGTGTAGCATGGCATGAGCGCACTGAGGAGCCTTTCACCGGCTTCATCTGATACCGCTGTGACTCGGAGCAGGAGCTGCGCTACAGGCCAGGATCGACATGCATGGGTTAGTAGGTCAAACAAGGAGCTAGTCTTTCGACAGAGTTCGGAGGCCAGGTCAGACTAATGTGATTTATCAATACAGCACATAAGTGAATCATTGTCCTTAATGGCCATGATAATCCCCGAGACAGACCGTGGACGTGATTGGTCGAGGAGTGGGTGAGGTTGAAGGGGGTGTGTACGCTGTTCTGGACTTGATGTCTTGATTAGAGCATCAGGAACATGCACCTGCAGGGTGTCCCTGTATCTCCCTGTACACTTTTTCTCTCTCTCACACACACACACACCTTTGAGCACACACACACACACACACAGATTTACACTTATCGAGGCTTGGCTGATGGGGCCTGGGAGAGAAAAGACAGAGCTCTGTTCCTTGACGCCGGAGCTCTGGCTCAGGTCAAGACTCGGCTCGCTGTAATCCCTCTCAGGTGATGCTGTTCACATTCAGCCCTTTCCAGCTGATCTGCTTAAATGCGCCTTCCTCATCCCCTAAAAAGCCCCCACCTCCCCTCAACCGGCACAGCCTCCGAAGGACAATGAGGAGGAGGGAGGCCTACTGCTGCTCCACGCTGTCAAATCTCAGATCACTTTTCAGCGTTTCCTTTCCGTGATGAATCCGGTGCTTTACGTGAATAAAATTAACTCCTTCTGTTTTATGGAATTAAAAAAAAAAGCCAGGATGCAAGGCTCACATCACCTGGATTAGAGTGGCATCACGTGAGAACGCCTTGTTAACAGACATGCCATCTGCAGGGCTTTTTCACTTTTTCCAAAGGCAAGAGCAGCAGGGCTGGTTTAAAGGCGGCCTCTTGGAGCATTCCCTCTCCTCACTAGGCACTTAATCAACGTATTATATTGCGCTGAAGTACCAGGGTTCCAACATTAACACTTACACCCACAAACCTGGGACTTTTTGTGTGAGCTTTCAGCACACTGAGGCCTGATTTCCTACGGCTTAGAAAGAGAGGTCACTGTGTTTGAATTTCTTATCTGCATCATTTCTAAACTTATACAGCCAAAAACTGCATTTGACTTATTTCCAAATCGTCTGCCTTTTTGTTTTTCTTTCTATATTATCAACAAACTAAAACCACAAAGTCAATTCACTAGAGTCTAATACCTGAGAGTATCAAGTGTCCGCACACTTTTTATGGGATTATTTGTTGAAAGGAGGACATATTTGGCCACAGATCATGACCATTTTCTGTGTATTTTGGCATCAAAAACTCACCACACACACACACACACACACACATACCCTTGTTGCCGACTGTCATCAGCGGTACAAAATGTCATGCATCTCTGACCTCACTCCCTCCACCCTGCTAGACTGCACTGGCTGCATCTAATCACTTTTGTCCTTCAAAACATCTGGGAGTGCTGTTAAAGTAACCGATTACACCGTTGAATGTGATCTGAAACACGCTGAGGCCTGCTGGGAATTCAAATTTGGGATTTCTGGGTAGATGTGGAAGGGTTAACAGTATCACATGGCAACTTTTCACCACTCTTGACTGCTATTACCGATTCATTACCTGTTTAAACATCTTAGGGCCCCACTGTGTGTCTCTGTTCCTTCAGGCAGCGCTGGTACTCGAGCCTGATTTTATGTAGTCAGCAGGTGGCATCATTAGCCAGAGAATAAAAATGAAAAGTAATACCCTTGTGTCTAGCTATGATATCATAGAATGGCTCATTGGCATCATTTCCCTGCTTCTAGTGGGCAGGATAGGGGGTAAGGAGGTGTAAATTTAATATGTTTTGTCATCTGTTTTACGTGGAAAAAAATGTATATGTACAATTACCACAGCCAAATGTGAGGTTGGGTCATAACATGCAGCGAGTGAGCAAGACAAGATCGGCCCAGAAACCACACAAAGATCCCAATCTTGACTCTACTCATACATTTCAGCGGGCTCGTGTCATACGCAATGGCTGTTCTGTTTCTCCTCGACATCCCCCTAATTATAATGGCATCTCAATCCCCTTACACCTCACTTGGTCATGTGGCTACATGCGCACCAGTGTATTAATGGCAGAACGTCTTTTCATGCAAACTGAAAAAGACGTTTGTTAAATGATGTGTTTTGTTACGCGTAAAGCAGTGGGAGCGGGGAGTGTGGCCAAACTGAGTTTCGAACGTGTCTGGGTCTAAACACTCCTGAACGGTTTGGATAGCTCCCCGTGCAGGCCAGACAGGCTGTGTACAGAGCTGTCACAGGAACCTTGAGGGCTACAAAAATATTCAAGCATTTCTGGGCCTATTGGACAATGATCTCTTACACATACTTCTTTCAATATAACCGTGATAAATAAAGGAAGGAAGCAAATACCCAAAACTTGGCCAGCTGCCCCTTCTTGCTAGAATGGCACTTTTGGCCCAAAGTGCTGTTTCCCCCCCAACACACACACACACACACACACACACACACACACTTTCAGCATTACTGTAAAACCTGTACATATTTGCATGGGATTAGTTTGACAGGGGTAACATCCGTTCTGAGAGCTGGCGGTAACAATGTTTAGCTTAGCCTAAAGCTGTTCATGAGGTCAAATGTGTAAGTTAACCTCTTGATCTCATCCCCACCCCACCACCACCAACCCCTCTCCTTCTCTCTCTCTGTCTCTCTTTCCCTTTCCCTCTTTCTCACACACACACCACACAGATAAAGAGGCACCAAAAGACAAATGTTAAGGCTGGATTTGATGCTTGATCATCCAAAATAACCCTCCAGATTTAAGCAGTTTCAAAAAAAATAAAAATTAAAATAACTACATTCTATCTCCTATATACTATCTAAGATCACACAGTCCTCAGAGAAAGAAACACACAGAGGAGCTGAAAAACGTGTGTGTGCCAGTACCCCGCAGTGATTGCCTGATTATTTGCAGATGGGCAGTGGAGGGCTTGCAGAGTGTGGAGGTTCCCCCTGGCACGCAGCGCATATGATTAAATCTGTGATT
This sequence comes from Macquaria ambigua, assembly GCA_008360985.2. Taxonomy (NCBI): domain Eukaryota; kingdom Metazoa; phylum Chordata; class Actinopteri; order Centrarchiformes; family Percichthyidae; genus Macquaria; species Macquaria ambigua. Next base: position 17,733 of record VMKM01002224.1, on the reverse strand, counting down.
GCCTCACAATTTACAAGACCCCCTCTCCCCTGACTTTAAATGAGTTTTTCTACTGTACCACCACACTGCGCGGACTGTTTAGCGCTGCCCAAAAGGTCCACTACGTGGTCTCCCCCCAACCCCCCCGCCCCCGTGCGCGACTCCGACCGAGCCTCCTCTCGTGGTCACCCCGAGGATCTTGGTGATGTGTTAAGTCACAGGTCTGAGGAGGGCTCGGCGGGGGGCACTTTCCTAATCCCACTGTCTCCTCATTCATTCAAGAGTATAGCGTAGTATTTACAAAGGGGCTGATCCCTTTCTCAACTCCTGCGCCTCCGCTGAGCGATTGTTATGCGGTTTTCCTACCAACTGTTCAAAGTGGTTATGAGATCAATTAAAACCAGCTTAGGGGACTGGAGTGGAGATGTGCAATTCATAAGTCAGGGAAGGGGATTCCGTATCTATTCATTAAATAACTCCAACAATACGACCCCCCCCCCTGCTATAAGCCGCCAGCTCTCTATAGGCCGATCCGCACCAGCAGCTTTTTAGCAGTTTCGCATGTAAATAATATAGGAAGCCCTTTGTTGGGGCCACGACATCGGGAAGTAGCGTTAATAGCCCGTCTGACATAGTGGTTTAAATACGATTAGCCAATCCACTGACGCAACATGTTTTAATATTAATTTTTGGACAGCCACACGCGTGGCCAATTTTGCGCACATTTTACGCATTAGCTACTGGCTCTGAAATAGTTACATAATGTTGAAAATCTTCTTTCAAGAGGTTAATAAGTTACATCAGATGCTGCGAGACTGAACTGTGGCTTAGATTACAATTTTCTTTCAGCGTGAATTTCCGGAATGTTCCTGAATTACAATCTGTGTTGGATCGGCAGCTCTCACCTGTGCGTTTCAAAAATCAAAGCGAGATAGTTATCAATATTTGATGGCATCTTTTCTGACTTCCCGCCTGCTCTGTGCGCACTGTGCTCTATGGGAACCTAAAGAGAATGCATACACACTAGTGAGAAGGAGACGGACTTTAGCAGAATGTAAACCTTGTTTAGGACTGTTGCCGCTGCCTCCCGTGACCCACACAAACTCTTAAGCCATCTGTTAAAGTCGCTCCCTGGATGCTGCTCTAAGACATGTGGGCTACAACCCCGTGTTACCTCTTTTGTTTCTCCTCCAGCGGTGCGACGGCGCCTGACAGTTGCTGTACTCCATACAGTTCAATACGATCAGGGCAAATGAGAAGAGTCGAAACTGCATCTGGACGGCGATCTGTTGTTCGGACTCCAGTAAAAAGGTGCCAGCAGGGCTCGGGATGAATTATCTGACTTTGCAATGTCCTCCTCCAGTTTCTTTAGTCGATCCTCAAATGTGTCAAACATCAGACGAGATGCGACATGGTATCACGTCGCCGATGGGGATCATTTTATGAAGCGCGCCGATCCTCCAGTGACTACAAGTGTCCGTTTTGGTGCGCTGCGGGGAGAATGACAAAGGAGGTTACTGTGATAACAGTGTAATCAAATCAACACCTTCCTAAACAGTAATGCGTGGGGTGATAAGAGGGGGATCAAAACAAAAAACGAATAGCTCTTCTGTGTGTTAATGTGTTGGAACAATCACAGATGCAAAGGCAATGCGTAACTGCTCAAACTGCCCTTCCAAAAAATAAGCGCAACCGTGCGTAATAGTCGCCAAACCGCTCCGTGAAATAACGTGTCGGTGTATACCTTGCATCAGATGAAGTGTAATTCCGCTCCGGTCCACTTTTAGGTTCCCTCTGAGTGCAAGTGCGGCTCGGGAACATGCAGCATCCCTCTTTGTGTGAGAAACTTGTGTCTCCAGAAGAGAACAGAGGTCCGAGGAGGAGGAAAAAGGTGGTCGCGGGGAAGAAGAGGGTGGGGGGGATTTCCTTTCCTCCTCTCTGTGAAAGCTTAGATTCCGTTTACCTGCGTTTCCTCACTCAAGCCTGTCCCGTCCGCGTCCTGTAGTAGCGCAGCAGAAACAAACTCACATGTGTTGCTTTCTTTAAAGCGGAAAACGAGAGCCGGTGAGTGAGTCTGCGTTTTGCGCGCTGCTGAGGTTGACTGACTCCCAACTGGTCCTGATGCTCGCTGTCTTTTCCCTCATATAGCGCCGTGCCGCTGTCACGTGTGGAGATTTCTAGTTTTGTGTTTCTTCTTATTTAAGATGTTGAAGATGACATTTAGTGTAGTCTCCCCCCACACTAAGCCCCCCCCCCCGCGCACTCACCCACAGTGGCCGGTACGAGGTTGCCTCTGGGTCCTAGTGAGCGTAAAAGCTGGAAACATCCCACAGGAAAAAAAAAAAAAGTTAATGTCATTTGTTTTGTAGGTGACATGGGGTTGTTGCTTGTCTGCGGCGGGCAGTGGTGACTTTAATGTAGGCTATCTCAACATCCAGAATATTCCTTTAATATTCAAATTCCTTATGATATTACCACGCAATTACACTACTTTTCCCCTCATGGATGCCTTCATAAAAGTTTCAAATTAAAGTTTAGTGACCCCTCTCAACTGGAGATCAAACAAGAACTGAGTAATTGCGACACAGTCAATCTAACTATCTCGGTTCAGCTTAGCCCTATTGAATAATTAGAGGTTCGGCCAAAAAAAAAAAAAAAAGCAATTATCTGCATAATGAGGTGGGCCCGCAAGTCAACCATCTCGTCACGCCTCTTATATTGCGCACCCAGGACTACGCTTTCCCCCACTCCTGCTCTGAAATTAATGGTAATCACCAGGGAGGCTGTAATTGTGGAACATGAATAAATCATTCAGTAAGTTCAGGGTTTTCCAGGCCCGGGACTTTCACACTGACCCATGCGACCTCATCAAGAGGGAGACATGTGAGATGGTCAGTGGAGGCAGAGATTCTCCTTCACTCGGAACCAACTTACCTTGTAGGGGTGGGGGGTGGAGGGGGACACGAGGGGCTGGCAGCCATCCACTCCTCCTCAGTGACATTCAAACGCTGGCTGTGCGTCAATTACAAATCAGAGATGGAATGTGACAGCAGTGTTATGAAAGTTAGCGACAGAGAGTCCTAGGTAAAGAATCATAGTGTAGTGATGTATACCCTACATGTGAGCAACTAAAAAAACATACTTGACAATCATAGAAGGCATTTCTGGTACTATTTTATCACCCTCAGCAGCTGCTCCACATCCTGATTGGAATACAAGTTGTGAATGCTCTACCCCCTTCAGCCACTAGGTGTGGCACTTAATCTTTTATTTATCTCAGGAAATTATTTTCATGTGAGAGGTACAGTAGGCTACATTGTCCATGTCAGTAATTCTAGGCTACATCAGTCAAACTAGTGTGAAGTCCAGAGGAACAGATTAGCCTTTCATAAGACATACAAATATAATCATAATGAGAAAAAAAGATATAACAGTTTCCAGTGTAAAAATGATGATTAAAAAAACAAAACAAATCAACCTGTTTTTAGCCTAAGTCTGGTTGCCCTCACAGGGATCGCACAGACCTCCCATCTGAACATTACAAAATGTCATTTACACGCTGGTTTTACACTTTAAACACCAGAGAAACCAGTGAAAGAAAGAGATTTCTACCCTCAGGCAGCAAAACATATACTCACTCAAACACACAAGTGCAAGTTTCCATTTTGTCACTGGAACTGATTGAAAAAAATATGTGGGGGGAAAAACCTCTAACAACATGTTAAAAAAAATGAAGAAAAAAAAAGGAGGAATCATGGTTGTTTCCTTGCCAAAACCTATAGTGACCTTTGTCCTGACTTTGTTTATTTATTTATCCAGAGAGCAGTGACAGACACTGTGGTCAGGAAGGCTGTTAGCCGCAGGCAGTGCTGTTGGTTTGGATTCCTCTCTATAACAACATCTGAGAGTGCACGGTTAAGGTGAATGTGATAATTTAGGTCTCCGGCACTTTTATTTTCATGATGTGTCATGGAGAAGGGGGCCGGTAAACCAATCACTTTATTCTCTCCCTCCCTCCTCTCCATTCCTTCCCTCCCTCCCTCCTACTCGTTGCAGTGTACGTATAAGTGGAGGTGACGTCAGCATTTGGGATGGTCTGGCTAGGAGCCCTCAGTGCCATAACAGCAATGAGGGGAGCTGCCATACACTCTTGTTCATCAGAGACCCGGACTGGATGGTCTTCAGCGTGGGTTGTTGTCACGGTTTGCTAGGTAAGAGAAAAAAAAGTTCCAGGCCACAGTGGTCATCCAAGTCAGAATCTCGAAAATGCCACAGAGAGAATGAGAGCGAGGCAAACTGAGAAAGTTCAAGTTATACTTAGCAGCTTTCCATGTTTGTGGCTCCAAATGGAAAGAGGCAAACTTCAATGTCCAGAAATAATCTTACATGACATTTACAAACAAAGCTGAAACATTACAGTCCACATGTACAAATACAATTTTACTGTCGCTATAAATCTGGTTAGTAGCTGTTCTGAAGCTTGAATTGAAAAAAAAAGAGGAAATTTAACAACTGGTAATCTCCATCTGTTGATGAAGATCGTGTGATATGATCAAAAGTTCCAGAAGAGTTATTAAATGGACCTGCAGGTGAGATTGTTTTGTCAACTGCTTTATCCGAGGTCAAGAATGAACTATGAACCTCAACATATTAAAGTCCATCCAAAATCTTCCTACAACGTTCAACCCCTGTAGGCTTGAAAGGTGGCATGTAAAAAGTTTGTTTTTCGCTCCTTTACAGAGAACAGAGGCTGTAGTTAGCTTGAATACGACGCGGCTACAATGGATTTTGTGAAATTAAGGTATATGCTCCTTCAATCTTGGAAATTATCGGCTATCATCTGACGACAATTTATCCTCTGGGGGAAACGGCCAATGTTTCGGGGTTTCCGGTGTAGCCAGTGGATATCCGAATAACGGATCCGGGCCAAGACCTCTTCCATGCGCTGGTCATTGTTTACAGTCTGATTATCAATCTCAGAACCCATCAGCTATCGTCTGACGGTAATTTGAATGGAGATAAATTAATAAAAAGCTAATCTCTGGGGCTCCGAGATTGATAAAAAGCTAAATCGCCGTCAGATGGTAGCCGATGGATTCCGAGACTGCTTTTCGGCCAATGCGTTCCCCCTCTTTTACTCTCCACACGGACTGTTTACCTGCATGCAACCAAAGCCCGCTCTAACATGATTGGTCAATAGTACTCAGACTACAAACGGAAACCAGAACGCTTCCGATACCAAAATCTTGTCCATTGCCCCGATTCTGCATTCATATGCAGATATGTTTTTCAGAGATGAATGCTCCTTTAAAAAGGCCCTGAAAAAAAAACAACTATTTTCTCAATCAGCTTCTCCTACAAGCCACAGGGTCCCACATGAACACAAACATTTCTGCCAAAGACTGAACAGTTTTGGTCGCTTCATCTGAGAGATTTCTGTATTTATCCATATTCTTCTTACTGGTTTGAAGCAGGCAGGGCTTTGTTGGAAAATGGTGATGTCACAAATTTTGGTGCACCAATGAGGATTTAGCAATTTTTGAATTCAATTGTTGTTAGGTTCTGATCAAACCAAGCCAGACTAAAGTTATGAGAGAGAAAAATAAGATCTGAAAGATTTCTGTTTCCTTTGGAAAATGTAGCGTTTTATTCCTGAAAACACATTTAGTGAGCTCCACCATTCAGACACGTTGCAGTTACCACCTTGAAGCGCTGCGGTTGGCAGCCAGGGCTGACTTACTGTAGGTAAACACAAAAACAGAGCAGTGCTGAATGACTGCAGCTTCATGCTCTCTGTCCGTGAATCCTGACTAGATGCATAAATTCACCTGCATGTGAAACAGTACTGACTGAGATAAAGCAGAGCAGCTTCATTCCCTCTTAAAAGATGTTTACAGCCACAGTTTTGTACATTTTCTATGGTCATGATGTAATGGTTTATCTTGTAGTTGGTTCAGTTTAAGGGCTGAAAACTCTTCAGGCACCTCTCAAAAGTATGAAGAGAACATATATTCCACTCTTAATGCCCTGTTTCTTCTTCTCTGAACAGAACAATGTCACACTTCTGTTAAACAGTCTGTTTGTAGTCTGATACATCACTTCATGTGGTTTAAGTGTACACACAGGTGATGAGGCAGTCTTTGCACTTTCCAGACTTTTAAATTAGCCTTACAAAGCAGGTGCATTTTTACACAAAATCCTTGTTTAGTAGTTAAATTATATGTAAGAAGAAGAAAATTAGAGGCATGTGAAGGAATAAAGGCCTGTTTGTGAGCAGTTGTGATAAAGAAGGAGTGACGGAGAGGCAGAGGACTGAATTATGAGAAGGTCGAAAAGCAGAGAAAAGCGGGGGTGGGGTGGGACATTAAAAAGATTGTGTCCGTCTGGCTAATGGTTCTTTATGGCTCCCTCATGTCCTCAGATGGGCAGGATGACTGGCAGAGAGTGTGACCACTGGTAACTGTACATCACCTCTATTTGCCCCCTTCAGCTGACGTCCCACTCAGTGAGACTGCCTGCCACGGTGAAGCGAACCACTAAAACACCATAAAACCAACAGACTAAACAGCCATTCATCATTACTGCGCACACGAGCCGCATCACACACAGCAGTCTTAACTGTCCCACTCAGTGACTCAATGCGCACATTAAAACTTCATCAAGTATTACTGATACAAAAAAGTCTGACCACTCAAACCTCAACCGCTGTTTGTATTGTCCAGAAATAAGGCAATCATGGGTAAAAATGGTCTTGTTGGTCACTTTTATTGAATTGGTGATGACTTGAACCAAGTGCAAAGCAGTACTGCGCTCCTTGAGAGACAAGTGTGGAAAAAAGATGTAACACAGTGAGTAGGGTGGATCCATCTTCATTGTGTTGCTAGAATCCGCTTTCCTGACCTGCCCAGTTTGGCGTCTGGAAGGAAAGCGTGAAGAAAATGGAAAATTAGACCATTTGTAGATCACTCAGACTGATCAAAACAAAATTTTGTTGTTGATTGTGGGAAAAAGTAACATACATGTGCAAGCAGTTAAGTGCTGACGTTTTCCTTGTTGGAGTGTGTAATGTGTGTGTTCTGTTGGTAAGCGCTGGGTGGCTGTGAGGGCTGACAGGGACCCTAAGCAGCCGGCCCAGATGGTAAGCAGTAAATGTTCTCTATATGTAAGTGATTTGTAGCCTTAAGGACAGCAGGATGTAATGGTGCTCTGTGAGTTGTTTGCAGCCTCTTTTGTCTAATTACAAAAACTCCTTAATGACTTTGCATTTTTACAGGACAGGGTTATGGTAGCACTCCTGCTGCAGATATTCAAACAATAGGGAGGAGGGTAATTGAGCACATCAAAAGATAGCCACTCAAGAGCTGCACAGTTAAAAAGTGAACATTTAACATGTCTGTTGTAACTCCATGGCCTTGGTGCTGTCAGGTGTTGGGCGAGGGAGCCAACCCATCAATCTGCTTTGACAATGTGCATGTCTTCAAGGAGCGGGGGGCTGTGTGAAGCAACAGCTCACAGCTCCAGGTCAGAGTATGTGCGTGATTATGACATTCTGTGTAGCTGAACAGTCTACATACCACTAAAACGCACAAGGTCAACATCAAAAACACACTTAAATGGGATGACTGGACCCTGAGCCAGACATCTGCAACAGGTCCTAAGTGCAGGGAACTCCAGGCTTTGAGTAATGTTCACCAAAAGCCAGTGTGAGGGACCACCTTATTTACGTTGCTGAGCTGAGTCACAGCGCTCAGGCATCGTTTTATGGTTGTTTGGAATCTACCTTGTCATTAGGCCTTTGAAGAGCAATGGAGGGATGAAAGCGTCAGCTCTGTTAAACTTGCTCTTACTGGCTTATTTCGTGTAAAGAGAGCTTTTGTTGATGGTTGTTCAACATTCTTTAGCCTTGTTCTTCTGAGCTGATCATTTGAGATGCTTTGAACTGCCCAGAGTTCATGGTGACCTTCTAGCAACCTGATCAGTTAAGGGAGGGATGGTTGGCTTCAGCGACGAGCTGGGAGTGGTGGTCTGTGTGCATTTTGTATGTACAGTATGTGCGTTACTCACCTCAGTCTTGTTGCTCTGGGCCTGCTTTTTCTCAATGTTCATGGCCAACATTTGGCTGCGGAACGAGAGGCTCTTGGTCTTCTCAATCACCTGCTGGTAAGGTGATATGGCGTTGTTCCCCATGACCACATGGCCCTAGAAATACGGACAAAAATGGACAACACATTCAGAATAACAACCAATAAGCCAATCACATTTGGTCTTGCAGACACACCATCCTACAAACACCAACCAGAGGCTGCTTGGGTCCCATTCACATCTACTGTAGGAGCATCTAGATAATTCTATGTCATTCTGGATGACTGGTCTATGATTTGCTGATTACAGAGAACTGTTGTGATGTGTATGCCAAAACATGCAGGTTCAACAAGGAGCCTCACGAAGGGGACCCAACAAGGGTGAGATATTATGGTTACAATGCCCTTAAAGAGCAACCTACAAATACAAAATCAGGACATAAATAATGCCTCTTTATCCCTCTGAAGTCACACAGGAGGAGCATCTAAATCGGGATATATGACTGTCACTACCGCCCCCAATTTGCAAAGGGCTGTTTAGAAAGCTTTGATTAATTAGTTAAGTACTGAGCCGATTGATTGACGAAGTAGACAGAAGGTCTCACCAGTTTGGAGTCTATCTTTGCATCCAGCCTGGCGTTGCGGATAAGGTTGACAATCCATCTCTCAGCTTCCTCGGGCGACATGTTCAGCTTGTCTGCCAGCATGCTGTAGAGGAAACAGAGAGACATTTGGTATAGGGCAACAGAAAGGATAGGAAGGGCTGTCTCAGTGCTGGGCAGATTGTCCTGAAAATTAAGAGAATACCCAAGGATGCCGACCATGGCTCAGGACTAATATTACCTTATGCGAGGACCTCATATAACTAATGAATTTCAATTAGTCTTATACTACTGACCAAATACCTGCAAAACTAGCCATCCTCAGCTGTACTTTGTGTTAAGTGCTATTTAGCAAATATTAGCATGCTAACATCATCGTAAACATTGTTCCCGTTAAACACCAGCAATTCTGGCATTGTCATTGTGAGCATTTTAGCATGCTGGCATTAGCATTTAGCTCAAAGCACTGCTGTGCCTAAGTAGAGCCTCACAGAGCCGCTAGCAAAGTCTTGTTCAAATGACAAAAATTGCATGTCTAAAAAAAAATGGCATTTCATAATATAAACAAACTAAACCTGAAATTACTGTTACTAAAGTACCTGTCTTTACCTACACAGAGCTCATTTAAATCACAGACTATCTCTGCAGTTGGTTGGTTCCTAGGTAAGAGTAGTCCTTCGCAAACAGTGACTTTGATTAAACTGGGCTGCTGTCTGAACGTGTTGATGCACAAATGAAACATGCAATAGCACCAACTCTTATTATGATGGATGTTGCACATTAGGTGCCAAGTGACTCGTTAAATGAAATCATATTGTGTTCAGGCAAAAGGTATCCAACATGACGTACACCCCAAAAACACCTCTAATGGTCCTCTACTAATGGGAGCTTGATTTACAGACTTGGGCGAATAACTCAATTAGAAGTGCTGGGACTACCCCATGTTGTGAGCCTCTGTGGTTACTTATCCTTTTTTCTTTTTTTTGTACCTCTGTGCAGGACACACACTCTCCCCACCTGGCTGCTAAAGCTTGTCATGACACACTGGTCCAAACAGCGACTGTCCCTCGAAATGAAAGCCAGGTTGGAGACCAGCCTGCTCTTTGATAAAGCGAGACATGGATGTGTCACAGTAGAGGGGAGGTATGAGGGTGGCTGGCATTCTTTGATCCAAAGCTTTCCCCAGTGCAGCTGGCTTCCCTTGTGGCTTTCAAAATAACTAGACCCCCCTCGATACCCCCATCTAGTCCCCCTTCCCCCCACGTTTCCTGCCCCCTTCCTTCTGTCTGACCCCCACCACCCTCCACGCCTACCACATTTCATATAAGGGCCCCAATAAATATCCTCAACCCCTCTGTGCACTGCCTACAATTACTACAGCAACCCTACCTCTCATCTCAAAAGGCAAGACACGACCCCTCCCACCTCTGAAAAACCTTACTAAAACACACATACTTAATGAAATACTGTAGGTACAGATTTGTCATTGTGTATAGCCTGTGTGTGTTTTTACAAAATAATAGGGGTTATAAGGCCTATATAAAAACAATTTACTCTACTAATGATCACTTCCTGGTCCATTAATCACATTTTGAGCAACTCCTCCAATGAGTAAGCTAGAATCTGCCGAGACCACACCACTTCCCACGCCATGGCTCTGCAAACACAGATCCCAGCACCACCATTACTGATTTCAACTGTCGCTCTCAGAGTCTGACTTATTTGAGACATTCTTTTGGTGGAAAGTAATCTTATTTGGGATTTGCGATAATGTCTGTCTTAACTCAAGGTTCAAAAAGAAAAAGAGAAAAAAAGACTACCACGAATACCAACCATGAATGTTGGTCAAATGGTGGCAAAACCACATAAAGAAGGGAAGTGGAATGATGTCAGTGTCTGGATGGGGCATTAAAAGCATAAACAACAAATAAAGGCATTACCTCAGCATAATGAGAAAATAGGGTTTGGTCTCCAAGTGACAGTGCATATCTCTCAACACTTTTGCCACAGTGAAGTGATGGAGGATAGAAGATAGAAAAGCACCAGTGGTGAGTTGACTCGTGTATAGCAGCAGCCCAGAGGAGAGAAAAGAGATACAGAGAGACTGATCAACCTGTCACTCACACCAACAAACTACTAACACAGATCTGCTGGATGGCTGATTACACTTCAGGTCATCAAAACCTGGAGAAAATGATGCTTGACAATGAAATTGCTCCTATGGATCATTATCAGGCACCTAACAAGTTTGGAAAAGTGTCAGCTGTCTAATGACGCAAGTTTAGGTTGTGATGGATAACACATGTCAGCGATCACAGACTGACGCTATTAACATCAAGGATTTTAGTCTGCAGGCCTAAATGTTGCTAATGTAGAGCAAATGGCACATTGACGAATAGTTGTGGCTCATACCGATAGCTTATCAAAAGATTTTGATTTGACTTGGTGTTACTTGGATTATAATGCAATATAATATAATGGAATGGAATGCAACAGCTCAAACTACTGCATCAAAAATAACTATAAAGTTGAATTAATGCCTGTCTGACACAGTCAACAAATACTGGCTACTATAAGCTTCATACAAAGTATACATATAACATAGCAGGGATATAGTACTACATGTCTTTATTTTATTATGTCCACACCCGTATCTTGCTCTACAACAGTGTAAAACTACAAGAATAGTCAACACCTGTTATGAGCACCGCTCCATCACACTCCCTGACATTCAGAAACACCCTTCACTTATTTACCCAACAATCAAGTAATCCAAGGCAAATTTGAATGAAATTTGTTATTGGTTCCGATTTTACCCGTGTGATTAAGTGATTGCTGCGCAGGGGTACTGGGTGTTTTGTTTGGCAATTCAGTAAAGTGGGGGCACATGTCAGTCAAGTCCAGGTCAGATATGATGGTCAAAACAAACATGATCTGGTTTCCTCACCGGGGAGTTAAGCTAACCCCTAACCCCTCTAAACGTGATCTGTGCAACACAACACAGGAACACAGCGTGCCCCAAAAGGCCCAGGGCCTCGGCCTGTACCAGCCAAAGTCCTCTAATCTAATTTAGAAAAGACGTCTGGCAATGTTTTTCTCCCAGGAAGGACATTTGTATATCAGAGGAGGGTTACTTTATCTCATTGTCTCTCTGTGAGGTGTACAGCAGCCACCCCTACTTCTTAAACCTCAGAGTGAAAGTAAGAAAAGGGGAAGAAAAAAAAAAAAGAGAGAAAAGGAGGGAGCAGGGAATGGGTCGGACTCATACAACCTACACTACTAACATCCTTTGGCCCTTAAGCCAAGCAGACAGCCTCCATGACTGGTTTTATTTTACACAACCATGATCCTGTTCCTGGGGGAGAGGGGATCACTTTCGTTTCGACCCCTTGCTCACTGCTCACTCTGGCTCCTGAGCTTTCGACTTCAGGCTAGGGGACTCCTTTGGGTCTCAATACCAACCTCACACTTGAAGAGAGGGATCAGGCATTGGGGTCTAACTCTGTTAGAGGAGAGAGGAGGATGGGGATGGGTGGGTGGGTGTAGATCTCTCTCAAAAGTAGCCCCCTTTTTAACATGGCTGGCCTAAAATGAATGCATTGTTAAACACTAACACATGATAGCGTTTGGGAGACTCCAAGCCATTTGGAGCAACCTCGCTTTCGGCTTGGGATAAAATTGATTTTTCGGGGAAACCGAAATGATCGTGTGGTCTTTTTAATGACTCAATTGTGAGGTGGAAAGATCTTCAGTGTTACATCCAAATACACAAGACACTGCTTTTCCAACTACCAGCGAGCTGTTGTGTACAAATACAATCTCATGATGAGGGGGGAAAAAACTGCCCAAATGATCATGTGTCTAAAGCATTTACTCAAAATGTCAAAGGACGAGTGTGCATTTGAGGTCAAAGCAGGGTCTCGCCACTGAAACATTCATGGAAGGACTAAGGAAATAAACCCTGTATATCAAACAAGGAAAACAAAGCTAAATTGGAAACACACACTCGGGACACTGAAAAGTCTAGACAAAAGGATGTGTGTGTGTGCAATTACGAGTGCAGGCTGAATCCCATTTTCACTGCCTACAGTATGTTTTACATAAGCCTTTATTGCATAAAATAACTAAATTACGCCAACTTCTGGTCTACTTTTGTGTCCCAAGCTGTGGGCAAAAGGCGAGCTAAATATCTGTGAAACCATCATGGCCAACAGCTGTAAAAATGTCCTCATTAAAAACAGCCATCAAATTCATTCGAGTCCACGCTTGGGTGCAGAGGGCTTCTGGGTAGGGGACTAATGACTTGGAATTTGGGTGTCTTTCAAAAATAGACGTGTTCTGTCCATCGTCATGAGACCACCAAAAATAAACACGGAAATCCCTCAAACTGCCCCTGATATGTGTTCCTGTTTTAGAAACCTCAACAAACTGAGAGCCCAAGACACAGAAAAAAGGTGAAAAGTAGAAAAATCGGCGATCGACTTCCTCTTTCAGTGTTACCACTAACCTTTGTGGTCTTTAACAAGTAAATGGATCCAATTGCAGTAAGTCTGCCAAAAAGAACCAGGACTCCTAATCAATTCCAGACAATCTGCAACTGGAGATTTCGACAGGGCCTGATCATGTTCCACGGTTCAACCTTGACTACAGACCTCCACGGCTCTATATAACAGTCAATGCAATCATTTTCGTGTCAACAGAAGTATTTCATTCCCTCTTTCCACTGAGCATCATGTGGACCATATTTGAAATGCAGACCTTCCTTCGAATCTTCAGCATTCACAATATGCCTTAGGGGCAGTGTGCTAGGAATATATCTTTCTGAAAGCAGTGGGAAATTTGTACTGTAAATTAGTGAAGAACAGGATGAACAAAAGAGTAACGTATAATGTCAGAAATTAGATACAGCAACAAGCAAAAATCCCCCGTTACAAAGATGAGGATTAATGGCTGAGAAGGTTGTCACTCTCAAAAACTGATGTAAAGAGGCAGCCAAATCCTATAATCTCTCTTAATTGCAGACAATTACTATAATCTTTTTTTTTCTCTCCACTAATGCTCACTATAATTAGCATTGACTAAATTTCTTGGTTTTGGGGAGGCATCCAAGGTCAATTTTATTTTAATGTAACTAAACTGAATTTTAAACTAGGAGTCAATAGAGACCTACAAAACCCTCTGACCTCCATTCACCCAAAGAAAAAGGAGCTGAAAGGTTCCTGCCTGTTACAGCAGCTGGGAACGTCTCAAGCAGTCTAAACCCTGACCTCTTCCTGGGAGAAAACTGTCCATGAATTGGCCTTGGACAGGTGGTCTTAAAAGTTTAATGAGTAGAGCATCCAGTGGAGACCTGGAAGCAGTTAAACCTCACAATACTTAATCCACAAGATGTGTGGGGTCAGCATGGCTGTGTGTGGAAGGGGCAATAAACACTTATCTGTGAGGAAAATTCTACTAATCACTAAGCCCATGTTCTTACTTCCTGCTTACTGGCTGCTAGTGACAGCAAATAGGACTTCCTGTTAGTCGTAAGAGATGTCTGTCTGAATTCTGCTGTGTTACATGGTCAGGTTAAAAGCAACTGTAGTGTCCCCATACAGCATCATCAATGAGAACGTCAATTTGCAAATGTTAAGCCTTGTTTATACACGCACAAGACACCGTGACAAGGGCCTCCACCGATTTCGAGTGAGCTACGAGCTTGCACAGAAGCGTTTATGCTTAATGCGTTATCCGTTGCAGTATTTTCCGAAACACCAGGGGGCGTATAAAAGAATTCTGTGAACATTCTGTGAATAAGCAAGAAGTCAATGAGTGTTACCGGAAGATCGGCATAAACCAACATGGCTGCACTCGTTGCACTAGAGCTCGTTGTTGCTGAGGAAGAATTTAACTAACTGTCTTTATCTTGTATATGTGGTGGCAATCTCTCTCCATGAGTTCAGATTCATTTGGCGGTCCGTGTGGTCTCTTGTGGAAGGGTCGTAGAGGTGCTTGTAAAGGTGTATCTGCTCGGCCAGTCAAGCTTCGAAGGCATCCATGTTGCCCGTGTCACCTAGTAACAAAAATTCAGAGGTGCACGACCAAGCGCCATGACAACTTGCGAAGCCTTCATGCTTGACCCAAGTTACCTGATGGCGTCATTTTTGGAGCACGGACCCTTGCGTGAGGGACACTGCATCAAGCATAAACACTGCTTAAGTTTGACGGAGTTTGGATTGTATTGAGTGACGAACCTGATGCTGATGCACTGGTGGATTCTGCAGAAGGTCTCGAAGATGAAGAGGCGGGCATTCTCAATAAAGTCCTCCAGGCAAGCAACCAGGAAGAAGTCATTCACAAGGACCTAAGAGACAGAAAGCATGTTACATAAGAACAGTGTAAATATTACACAGAGGTATTTCTGCCTGTTTATAGGTCTACCTCAAAGTTTCTCTTACAACGGTTTCAATCTGTCTGCTTCTACGAATTCGTGTCTTATTCGGTTAAGGAAGAAAAAAAAAAAATCAAACAAATTCCACTCAATTTCTGATATACAGTCAGAGTAAACAGGGAAGGGAGGGACCATAGTGGCTACATTCCCATTAGCAAAAGGTTTGTTTTGGCAAACGTTTTAAAGCTGAAAGTTTACTGTATACGGTAGTAATCCCAGGCCCTGCAAGGTGCCTCAAATCAACCACAGATCTTTGAATTCTACAACCACCACATGAGACAAGACAGTGAGAACAGAGTCAACCACAGAGGTGACCACATTGTCTGTGACTTATCACCAGTCATCTGGTCTGGTGATTCACTGTCAACTCCACTGTGCAGGATCGCCAGATTTCACAGCTACAGTCATCCAACAACTGTAGCATCGCCAGACCAAATAAACTCACAGATGAGAGGAAGTCTTTTCAGCCGTCCATATACAGTATCACCTGTGGCTTGTTACTGTAAGAAATACAGCCTTGCTTGGACTCTTTGACACGACTGCATATGGCCGATTCATCTACTGTAAATGTTCATGACCCAGCAATGGCCCCAGAGGTACCACTGTGTGAAATGCTCCCATTTCTCAGTGCTTGCTGCATTCCAACTCTCCACTGAGTGCTATTTCACATCACAGACCTCCATCTTCAAAAGTCCTCTAAGAATTACCAGCTCTTTATTTGCTTAAGCTTCGTAAGCTGCTATCTGCCCAGAGTTCTGCTTGAATAAATCCCAACTACATGGCGCTATCAGGCAATGCACATTTCAGCTATGACAACGCTTATCTAAGGCTGATAAACTTTGAACAGTTAAGTGCCCTAATTACTGTCATCTGGGATTCAGACCACAAAGCTTAAACAAATTCTGAAAGGGGCTTGAAGAGTCCTTTTATGCACAATCTGAGGGCCTGACTATAGGTAGGCCTATACTTTTCTTTCTTTGACATGCAAGAATCTAACATCTGACAGTGATTCCAGATTCGGGTGGAGTGGGAAAGAAACAAAATAAAAAAAACCTGTACAGGACAATTTAAACCAAGCTAAACCCCCCATTTGAAAGCACTTGGCTCAAACTATTGTACAGGCCAGGGTACAGTGAGCTGAAGACAGGAGAGCTGTAAACAATACCCATATCTTGCTATTACAGCAATCAGTAAATAGATGGGTGCCACTCTTTACAAATGCTCATCAAGACAAGAGCCCATCCCAATGGGGTATCCGTTTACCTCAATCACTCCATGGTCTGTGAAACATCCCTTTACCTCTGAAATAATGCGCTTTTTAAAGGCTTGCGTGTGAATTTCTGCAGGGGAAAAAACTGCATTACTGACTTCAAACAAGACCATTTTGGGAAAATGTTTGCAGGCCATCACAGGTAATGCATTAAAGGTGCCGTTAAACATTTTTGGAACCACCCACCTCGCTAGACCTGCTTGTGAACTGAACTAGGTCAATAGAGGGCTTTTGTGCCTACTGGACATGCTCTGATAAGACTGACGGGTAGGCCAGTGTTAAAAGCACCTGGAATAACTTGGGCTCTGACCTGAGAGGTAGTTGGGATTGAGCATCTGTTTCAACCACAGTAGGGTCTCTGTAAACAGAACCCCATGAGACGAGGTCAAGACCAACCCAGAGAGTTCCTAAAAAGTGCGTGCAAGTGTTTAACAAGGTCGTGATTGAGGGCGTGTGTCATGTCTTAGCTGAAATAGGATATAGCTCTAATATTGTTGATAGCACATGTCATCATTTGGAGATGGCCCCTGGAGGCCTTTACACAGGAAAAATCTCATTTTCTCTTGGAACATGCTTTGGAATTTTTCTGACCATGCACAGATTTTTCTGAGGGTATAACTAAGAAAAAACAAATCTGCCCAAGTGAGTTTGGTTATGACTTCCTCATTTGTTAAATAGTGATTTGGGAAGCTGAAGACTCTTTGTATTAGCTCAAAAACAGGTTAAAACGAAACAGAACTGTCAGTAAACCACTGACATGATTTATAAACATTTACTTCTGGGAAAGAGCCATTTGATCAGGCCAGATGTTTTTCATTTTGAAGGTTTATCGTCGAGAGGCAAAAGATGAAAAAGGGGCCAAATAACCCCAAGTTTCGCCTTTTATTCCTCTGCAGGTCCAAATTATCAAGTCATCTGGGAAAACCAAATTACAGTGTGTACGCAAAGAATGAACTAAGAGATCAAGTTACGCAAAATATACATGTAGCACAACACCAGTTAGGACACCTGCTCTCTCTCTAAATCGGATTACTGTGCACTGAATGTGTCCCCAGAATCTGACCAGCCCCTCTTAACAGTACAACACATAATTTATCATTATGTTGTACAGGCATTCCTGTTATCGTGCCCACCCGCTGTCTCTAAATGAATGAATATGCAACACTTGCATTGCAAAATATCCTAAAATATGCTGCACAGCAAACCATGGTGGCAGCATTTGAGATCAGAAGACTCATACATACATACATAAACACAGGAAAAAAAAGTAACACTGAGGAATTCCTAAAAGATAAAACAAGAATTAAAACTGTTTGCTGTACTGGCACCCCGGCCAACAAATTTACATGAAGTTGACCTGACCACATC
>VMKM01002223.1:0-82655 GCA_008360985.2 Macquaria ambigua | reverse complement strand
GAGAGGAGAGCAGAGAGCCACCGACACACAGTGGGGTTCAAACCCACGACCACAGGCCGAGTGCAGGGCAGCGACCAGCAGGGAGACCAGCAGGGAGACCAGCAGGGCCAGGAGTGAAGGGTGAGGAGGAGGAGGAGGAGGAGGAGGAGGAGGAGGAGGAGGAGGAGGAGGAGGAGGAAGAGGAGGAGGAAGAGGAGGAGGAAGAGGAAGAGGAAGAGGAAGAGGAAGAGGAAGAGAAAAAAGAAGAAGAAGAAGAAGAAGAAGAAAGAAACTAGAGGCGAATGTGTTTGTTATGAAAGGCAGCTTTGGGATTTTGAAGACGTCGTTTTGGAGCATCGTTGTTTAAATATTGTTGTCGGATCAATTTGTTCCCAATA
Organism: Macquaria ambigua; assembly: GCA_008360985.2. Taxonomy (NCBI): domain Eukaryota; kingdom Metazoa; phylum Chordata; class Actinopteri; order Centrarchiformes; family Percichthyidae; genus Macquaria; species Macquaria ambigua. The sequence goes on along the minus strand of VMKM01002223.1, from coordinate 82,278 downwards.
ACAGAAGTTATAATTTATAGAAATGACGTCAAAAATCAAATGTTTACTTTGATTTTCAGGTTGTCTGCAGAGATTTGTGAACAGGAACAACTCTTTAGAGCACATCAAGGGAAGAAGAAGTGAATTTATATTAAAAAAAAACAAATAAAAGCGAACATGTACGTCTGTTGCCTCCTCCTTCAACAGAAAACTAACAGGAATGAAGACATCACAGCTCGCCAGTATCGTTAGAAACATTTTATTTAATCTCAACGCACAATTTACTGTTAAACAGAGGCTTTGTCATAAAGCTGAGGCCCTGCTGCTGCTGTGGTTGGAGGAAATCATTTAACCACATTTGATAAACAGATTTGTTGGTTCCACGTTTCTGTAGCTAATTCTGTATCACTGTTACCAAGTGAGAACTATATATCTATCTATATATCTATCTATCCTGATGAGTTTTGAAAGATTTGAAAAGTAAACTGAAGGATTTTCTGAACACATTAGCCCTGAAAGAATTTGTCTGTTAACCGATTAGTCGAAGGACAGAAAATGAATCCACAATATTTGTTGATAATCTGTCTTTTTTTCCAAGCAAAAATGTAAAATATTTTCTAGTTCCAGCTTCTCAGATATGAGGATTTGCTGCTTGTCTTGGTTTTAAATAATTTAAAATTGAACATCTTTGGGTTTCGGGTTGTTTGTCGGACAAAACAAAACACCTCAAGACGTCACCAAGTTGGGCTTTTTCATTATTTTTAGACATTTTATTGACTAAACAATCATCTGATTAATCGCAAAAACAAACAAACAGATTGCAACAAAATAATATAAACTCAAAAGCTTTCAAACACATCTCATAGTCTTCATCAGTGAATGGAGCAGTAAGTGGACCTTTGAGTTTATATTATTTAGTCACACATGAGCTGTGTCTCAATTCATTCCTTCGAAGGCTGCATTTGAAGACCGAAAGCGTCATAGTGGCATGACGAGGCTGTCCCAATTCAAAGCCTCCTTCAAATGCAAGCGAGAAATTCTGCCTTCCTTTCCCAAATTTGGAGGCTCCAGCGGCCGGATCCTTCACGGCCCAAACTATCCCAAGATTCATTGTGCGCAAGAGAATATGGCGTCGCAGTCGTAGACCGCGTCTTTAAAAGGATGCGATCCCTGAATTGAGACACAGCTGTATTGTTCCAGAGGTTGAGAATAACCGATCATGCTCAAATCAATTGATTGATAATGAAAACAGTCATTAGTTTTAGCTTTCGTCAGCTTCCCAGAGGAAAGACTAACTGGTGCTCACAAGTTTCATCCAAGACGATCGTCGACCTACAAACTAGTGAAACCGCGTCTGACTCGGCTATCTCAACTATTTTACAGATTTCGTCGTTTATCATTAAACATTTTATGGATGAAGTGAATGAAGCAGGAGTCAAAACGTACAAGTTAAAGTATTTTGTATGAAAACTGTGGAAAATGATACGTTCAGGACTTTTGCACATGTGGAACCATTCAGATCTTAAGTCACATTTAAACCCATTTCCTGAACGTGCAGCGGGAGCAGGACCTCAGCTCTGTCTAGTGGTTCAACTCATCAGTGTGTCTGAAACAAAGCCAGCAGTGTGGAAACAGAAAAGTCCGTCACTGTGAAGGCCGAACACAGATGGGACACCTTTTACCTCTAAAACTGGCACAAAAATACAAACTGTTGCATCACAAACATAAGAAAACATCATCAGAAGCTCAGTTTCTTTTGTTCATTTTTCTGCAGAATTCAGCTGTTAACTGAAAAAAAGTCCATCTTGAAAAGTGACGTAAAGTGAATCACGTTAATATTTTTTTAAAGCAACGTTTGTGTCCATCATTCTGAAGTAAGGCAGGTCAGTAGTGAAATGATTTCACCCCATTTACTGAGTTCTTCTCTTGTCTTAATTATACCATTTTAAGACTTAATACTGACTTCAATCACCAGTCAAGACGGACTCTTTTTACAGTTTCACAGAGTTATTCTTGAATACAACAATTCACAAACTGAACATTTGGAAAAAATACCTCTAGTGATCAACTTGTACCAAACACTAATCTGTGCCGATTCATTTTTGCTATAGTACCAGGTACACAGTGATCAAAGTGCAAACACAATGTCATATTTTATTGTGATGTGATTAACTGCTCAGCATTTTATTTTAATATGTGGAGATAATAATCTGCTGCCACTATTCAAATGATTGATCAGCTAAATCTATTAAATATACTGTGGATTTATCAAAAGTAGCAGAGTTGACTCTGATTTCTGCATCCAGCTAAGCTTTAGACTGTTCTGAGATCATTCACTCCAATTTAAACTTTATTTATCAGTCCCATATTGACGAGTGAGAAGAAGTTGCAGCTCAGGTGCAGATTCAGGTGCAGAGTCGACGATCAAAAGAGTCGTCATGATCTCACACACATCCATTCAACGTTAATCTAATTATGTTCTGAATGGGTGAAGTTTTATTTAATGGACCATGTTTACACACTAATAATATGAGCATGACATTTTATTAAGTTGTTGTTTCCTGTTAAGCTCAGGTTTAATAGTGACAAACTTTTCACTGTCCTGCAGCTTGAAACACCTTGATAGTGCAACATGAAAAAAAATTAGTATTAATGGATTTTGTAACCCTAATTATTATTCTTTGTCTTACTTCTATTTGGGGGATAGTCCTGCTCTTAGTTTTGGATAATGCTTGGGGGCAGGTAAGCAGGAAGTATACTGTTGCCATGGATACAGTGAGTTATGCTGAGAGCTATATTTGTTTACATTTTGTCAAATTGGCTCCATTGAAAGTCTGCCGAATTAGCTGTTCGCAGCTCCTGTTGGCAGTGAACTCATGGATGTACAGACAACTGTCAGTGCATCACTGTGATACTGAAGAAAACTTAAAAATGTGATGATTCTCAGGCAGGTTCTGCAGTTAGAAGGAGCCTCTTTGTTTCTATGACTCCTAAGCGGATATATGGATGTTTATTCGTGATGGACATCAGAGATAATTATATCCTCTAAAAGTGTAATTCACACCGAATCTAAAAATACAGGTATCATGTCTGTGTGTTTACAGATCTGACCTTTGACGCTGAGAAGGGGTGTTTGACACAAACGTTTTAAAGTACCTTAACTGCTTAAATGAGCTGTGTGTCACAGCCACTGCTGATAAACGGGCGCCTCACAGTCTGAAAACCTTTGATTATTCATTCATTCTTCTATCATGTGTCAGACGAAGTTAACCTCAGCGTCTGGAAGGATTTTATATCTAAAACTGATGACTGACTGAGCCGGAGCTGCAACTTCTTGGGGGAAAAAAAAAAAAAAAAAAAATCTAAATGCTAAAATTAGCAGATTGCACTGATTTACTCTACTTCTCTGATAACTGATATCATCTGACTATAGATATAATCATTCATTTTTAATTACTTTTTTGAAATTATATAATGGATTCTACAATAAAATAAACTCAAGTAACATTTTCATAAATGAGACCATTTCTCCCGAACTGATAAGAACTGCACAATCCCATTGAAACCCTGAACCGTCGACTTCATAGTAAACGAACTTAAAACTAAAAAGATATCAGCATTTGTCTTCATCTTGATAAATGTGATGGACAAGAAATAAATCTCCCAATCTCTACCAGGCAACAATTTAACGATTACATGATGCATAAAATGTACAAAAATATATGATATACTGCTATAATGACACATTCATAGAGGAAGAGATCATGTATTCCAGCCACATCTAAGCAAACTATTCATCTACTGTCAAAATCGGACTTTTCCCCAAACTGAAATCAGGGACATGTTTCCACTGTGCTGGCTCATTTTTCAGCAGTTTGAGGAAAGATCGGATTGTAGGATTCAGTCGATGAAATGACATGTTTAGATGGATTCTTTGTTTCAGCATATATTCCCGGCGCCCCCTCAGGGGTCGACAACGTGATATTAAGATATCATGCAGTTAGTTCACATAATGCATGTTTTTAAGTAGATCTATGATATTAAACCACAAGAGTTTGCATTTAAAGCGAAGACATCACGCAGTACAGATATGCACAGAAGGTAATGCATCAGGTTCATGTATCAGTGGAGGATATTTTTTATACAGAGGAAAATATCAGAGGGATTTTTCATTTCCTTGAGGCTACTCTGCTCATAATTCTGTCCTTTCATTTTCAAATCCTGGACATGGACCCATTGGTACAATGGAGTACCAACTCTACGGGTAAGCTAACTTTTTAGCCAATACTCACATTGGCCAGTTTATTCCAAACATTGCCAGCCATTTTCAGCATGTTACAAGCTAAATATCACATCCAGAGCAGAAGAAGACGTCAACAAAGACTGCTTTTACACCTGGTATTAAGGTATCTGTATCTGGATAACAATGTCTGATGCATTTACATTGTAATCAGAACTCAACATTCAAATGAGGCAGGCGAAGCTAGCAGACTTGGTCATCAAACATGGTGTCTCAGGTGAAGGGAAGCGTTGTGGGACGGTCTTAAGGGGCCGCTATGACGGGTAAGCCGAGGGTCATGTGACAGTCCGACAAACGAAGGCGTTCATAGGATACTTTTTTGGTACTTTGACCAAATTGGAGTTAACTGGCTGAAACACGCCTCTGCGGGCTGCATGTAGGAGAAAGTGCACAGGTGTTGGTCTGACAGGTTCATGTGGCGCTTTCTTTTATACCCATATCAACCAATCAGCTTGCGTGCATTGTTAAGACTTGGGAGGGGTGTGCATCTGCTCCTGTGAGAGCCTCTGGGACGTACAGTTACCCATAACACCCTTCTTTGCATAGGGCTGCGTTTACGTGGATCTTCAGAGAAGCTAAATTTCAGCTTAAACCAACGTGGATGAGAAGTCCTTACAGAGTCCAGAAAAAACAGAAATGTGAACATCTAACTTTGAACTCCATCTGCTGGTGATGTGATCAAACGCTGCAGAAAAGCTACGTAATGAATCTCGAATCAAGGTTGTTTTGTCTCAGTTTCCGGTAGCTTTGCTAACTAGGCGAACATTACTTATCCTGTAAGAAGGTAATCAGAGCCAGTGGAGAAGCTTGCTAGGACTGATGCTACCGCCACTGATCACATGACCCTCGACTTGCACGCTGTTCCAGTCCCTCGAGTCTCCTGAAGCGATGCTGCTGTATGGGCTCTACCCATTTCTCCTTAAACTGTACAGTTTACACCGGGCTGAGATCTGATCAGACTGCTGCATCAGATTCTGATCCAGATGAGACATACAGACACTCACTGTGTGTCAGTACCAGGTGGAAATGGCTGCTTAGCCGTCAAACTGGCCTCTGAAGAAGACTAATTACCAGCCAAAGTTCAAACGTATCAGGCTCCTGTTGGTGATTTCAAACAAAGCTCACTCAGCCAACCTTTCTTGTTCAGAAACACAACCTGCGCTCGACAACTCTTAACATACAAAACCATCTGAAACTTTCACAGCCACGAACAAAACAGCTGCCACATCCTGCTCAGCAGAACACAAACACCAACTATTTCTTCCTCGTCTCTTTCATTCAGTTTTCCATCGTGTTTCTCCTTCGTTCACCATCTGATTCTGTACAACTCTAAACAGAGAAAAGGTGCAACAGGAACGGATCTGGATCCAAACAAGCCGGACCAGACGAAACAATTCCTCTCCACAAACTAGTCAACTGATATAGTTGAATCTTTTGAGGATACACTCACAGACCACTCATCTGGGAGTGAAAGGAAACACTGACCTTCAACCTTGAATAAAGCAGCAGCAGCTCTGCACAGCTGCTCAGACCAAACGATGGCAGCAGGTTTCTGCCTCCAACTGGAGGGATTTTTCTTCCTACACTGAGCTCAGATCAGAGGAAACACTGATAACCATCTGTTATTACAGATCACAGCTGCAGCTCCACCAGATATGAAGGATCTCATTCCAAAAACGCCTCCTGTACCCCTTTTGGAAACAAAAAGTGGGCCTTGTGGTAACTGTTGAAAAAGCGCAGATGATTAAATCCTCCAAAATGTCATCGCTTTGTATCCGAGTGGCTGAAGGCGGATATTGATATTAATACATTCGGTGGGGAGGTTAACTTTGATGAGGTGTCAGCTGCTGCTGCTGGTCTCTTATTTTGGAATGAAACCGTCCATATGGCTGCTCGCAGGACGCCGGCTCAGATAAGATCCAGTTTTTTTAGATTAAGACATTCTGAATTCAGGAAACAGGAGGGGGACGACTGCTGTCTTTGGCAACAAAACATGTTTTGGTTTTTCAGAAGCTGTGAAAAGAAAAAAAAAAGCTGTGAGGAGTTAAAAGCTGCTGGTTGAACTGGAGATGCACATTGTCAACGTGCCAACTGTGCACACAGAGTACAGAAGAAAGTCATTGTGCCGGACAAACTCTTCTTCCACAGAGAGGAAGAGTTTCTACACTCGATACTGCTGGTAGAGTCCTGGAGCCAAACAGCTACAGTCACATGTTCAATTAATATCACAAACTAAGAGCGCTTATACACTCAGGTTTAACAACACGTAAGCATTGACAAGCAGCTGTCACATGAACTGCTTTGCTTACATACTTGCCTGTGTTTGTGTGGTATTAAAAGTATATCCACCAGGGGGCAGATGAGGACTGAATCTGGCCAACACCAGAATATCTTTAGCCTGGTTTCAGACTTCTGAATCGACGCCCACATCTCTGATTTCGTAGCGCTGTGCCCACTGATGGTTATTTCTGCTATCTGTAGATATAATCAACCAATCAGAGCTTTGAATGTGGGCTTAGTATGGGGACGCCATCTTCCTACTAGCCAGCTAGCTAGCTCCCCAACTATAGCCATGGAAAAAAGCGACAGAAAACTGGCAACAAGTGTGATTGAGAGAGACCAAGGTTTTTCTTAGTGAACTCTTCAGTTGCTCTACTTCTTCCCCCAACAAGAAATCAGCTAACATAAACGATCTAAATAAGTGCTGTGATAGGTTGAGCTAAAGTACAGGTACAGAAAAGCTCCAGATACATGAATGTAACGTGCATGAAATGATTCCCAATCAAAAATGAATTGTCCCTCAAATGTTGATCAAATGTTTCAGTATGTTGCAGTTTAGGTTTTGTGGTCATTCTGTATTTTCACAACGTTCTAGCTCTGAAGACATTTGAGTCCTATAAGATCTTATTTCAAAAGGTTTCATTCCAAATCTGTTTGGGAACTAACATTAATACCATGTTGGCTGATAATCAAGAGCTCTATTTACAGTTCAAAATGAGTCTATGCAGGCTGGTGACGGAGATGACTGTTTCCTACAAATATATTTTCACATGTTTTTGCGATCTCTCACTATCAGCCACAACTTGATTGACGAACACTTCAGATGTCTCTTGGAGCTACTTCTCCACAGCCTGAACATAGACATCATGTTTAGACAATGTCATGTCAATGTTCTGGTTTTTGAAACTGAATAAACTGAATACCATTACAGAGGAAAGCAAGAAAATGGAACATTTAAACAACTGGTTAATGAACACAGACTGCTGTGAGAGTTTCTTTGCCAAACGGGAAGCGTTTGTCTTCGTAGCTCTATAATGTCGAACTGTAAATCTAACTTTACGATCAAATTTAAATGTAAGAACCATTTACCAAACAGGTGTGACAGAACGTCACTCGATGATGAAAATGCAATTTACGAACCTCTTAAAAAACGCTACCTTCATAAGAAATTGGACCAAAGCTACACTGCAGCTTTCCTAGATTTAAATCTAAATATTTGACATTTTCAAGAGCTTTTGGACGCAACATGTGAAGCACACAATAACCAACTGTGAGCGAGCCATTTCTACTGAACAGTGTTGAAAAGGAAACTCTCAGTGGCTTTCGTCTCTGCCAGGCAGTTCGTGACCAATTACTTTAAACTGAAGTATTGCTTTCATTTCATTTCCCAACATGAAACTTAGCTGGTTGTTGAAGTCATTTCTGATGCTTATTCACCTAAAAACAGCAAAGACTAATCTGCCTTCTACCACCAGTGAAGTTAGCTCAGTTTTGCTAGCCGACAGCTAATATATTGCACAATTCTACTAATTTGTGACTGCACGGACACGTACTGATCAACATGAGAACAGATACTTGTTAAGAGGCAGAAGCTGGCTCTGAAGAACGAGCACTACAGCCGAGACCAGCTTCAAATTTTAATTTTAAGAGTTTAATTTGAGACTACAGCTTATGTACAAGGTGTGAAGCTTTGGCTAGACGGGAGATGACGGACTGGATCAGAGTCATGCTGGGAAGCAACATCAGATTCAACATCTATACACTGAAGTCTCAGAGCGAGAGCTGCTCATGTTCATTTTGTTTTGTTCTCGGTGACTCATACGTTGTGTTCAGTTTCAGGGATGTGAGTCAGGCAACAAGGTGCAGCAAGTCAGTTCATTTAGAGCTGGAGGAACTAAACCAGGCCTGCTTTAAGCTTAATTAAGGATCAAAGTATTTAAAAAAAAAAAAAGAGCAGAAAACATTTTTGAATTCAGAAGCACCGTTTTAGCCGTTAGGAAATTAGAAACTCAGTGGATTTGGGGGGGGGGGGGGGTAAAAGTAAAATGGCTGTTTTGCTGCATTTTGTGTTTCTGATAGCATCCCTGACACCTTGTGCTGGTCTGAATGGAGTGCAGATTATGATTGTGTAGTTCTGTCTCAGCATTTTTAACTTTGCATTTTGTGTTTCAGCCATCTTTGTGGAGGTGTGTGTGTGTGTGTGTGATGGTTATGTCTGTGGTGTGATCAGTACACGCACAGGTCTGGAAACTTCATCTCGTAGACGGGGACGGACTGGTGCTGCGTGTGTCCCGCTGAGATGGAAACCACTCCGGATGGGCTGGGTGGAGGCCTGGAGAGGGGGGGGGGGGGGGGATGTTAAATTGGGATTTCCATATTGCCAATTAGATGGAAAGACTAGAAGGTGGCTTGAAGGTAAAACTGACAAGAAAATGTGTGATTGTCAGATGAATAACTTAATAAAAGCCTCGACAGCTTGATGTTCAGCTAAACAACAAAATCTTCTGACTATGAACAGATATCCTAAATTCAAGATTATGAAACAAAGCAATTTAAAAAGTTATATAAAAAAAGATGACTTACCTAATTGTAAGTTCGAAGATTTGTGCCAGCCTGTCGTGCAACATGTTGGCCTGGAGGAAAACAAGAGTTTCATTAATAAACAATAATAGTAATTTTACACTCGTCTTTTTAAAGGTTTTTATTTTATTTTTTACCTTTGACTCGCAGTGGGCAGCAATCTCCTCAAACGGAGCTTTCTGAAACTTCTCTATCACCTGACGCCTCTTCTCCCTCTCCTGCTCCTCCAGACCGGTGGTGTCTGCAAACAGGCACAGCTGAATTACGTGGCAGGTAGTCAAAACACCTTTTCTTCACTACACTTCACTTAGCTTCAATCCCAAAGACTTCATGAGCTATTATTCAGCAGACTTTATATAGAATATAAGTATTGCTTGCACATATTTTTCAGCTCACGTGTCAAAGTGAAGCTGTTTTCTCATGAGCAGAACAGTAGAAACATGTTTAAAAATGTTATAAAAGATCCGACCCTAAAGCTGGCCACATGTGAGCTGTATGTTAACTTTGATTTTGTCATGGCAGTCAGTAAATCTTTATAATTCACGGGACATTACTGTCAACATTTTGGCTACTTGTCTGAGAAGCACTGGCCTGAAGGAAGCTGGAACTCTTGACAAAAAGCCAAATCGTATATATTTCATTTGTATTCAGGGAGACACTTCAACACACAGAGAGTCCACAGAGAGGTGAGGTGAAGTAAAGGTTGAGAAGTCTCAAAAAACTTGTCTCTGATCTCACCGATGGCCTTCTTCAGGGTCTCAAACGTGATCTCCTCAGCCAGCTGGGACTGCAGAGGAATAAAAACACAGAGGGGTCAAACAAAGATCTCCCCCCAAAACATGATGTCAGCCTGCTGATCGATCACCACCCCAAAATAACTAAAGACTATAATCATCTGACAAAGCATGTTAGCATGGACAGTATAATCACTGATGGATCTGTACAGGACACTTAAAGGAACATTTCTCATTTATGTAAATGTGTTGTAACTGGTTATGAGAATATTTATATGTAGGTCTGTTGGGGTGAACAAGGAGGGCTGAATTAGTGCAGCTGTCACTGTGACTTCAGCTAAAGCCTCATCCCTCAAACTGTGCATTTTTTTACCATTTCAATCTGACCCCCACCTATTACACCTCTGAGAAACCACCAACGTGGGTGATAATTTAAATGTTCCCCTTCTGAGACTTACAACTTGATGGCTTTATAAAAATATAACAGATCGGTACATACAGTATTTCTATCTTTATATTTGAAGTCTTGTGTGAAGCTCATACTTTCCTCGCCTTTGTGTTTCCCTGCCCAGGAGTATCTGTGTGTGTGTGAAGTGTGTGTTTCTGAAAATGACCCGTGAGATGGTTCCTCTCAGGGAAAACTAGACTGACCTTGTCTGGAAGGCTGTTAGACATGATGTCCACTTGAAGGGAGATTGTGTCCACAAAACTCTTCCTCCTGGTCAGACGATCTTCATCTGCAGGACGAGAGACAGGTCAACCAGGGATCTATATCACCTTTAAATCCTGGTACATACTGGGTAAACAATGAATGCACACAACTGCACAACAGGCAACTTAAGGAGCACATTAAAGTTGGCACTGCCAGTTCAATCTTTGAGTTTCATGGTGCTTTCAAATGTAGTCGTGTTTTCCATGTCAATTCACACTGTTCACAAGTTGTGATGAATATTTAAAAAAAATGTCAAAGCCCCGAAAAGTAATTATCTTGTCTACTTATTTCTTGTTCCTGAGCACGATTCTGAAAACCAGAAAATTATTCACCTTTTTCAAAAAGAGAACATCAGGGCGTCCATTTTGAAATCACTTGAACAATGAGCACATGATGGAGTCAATATCCCCTGCTGACAACACAAACCTATGATACATCTTCTACAAAACTATTAAAAACTATTAATTCCATTTTTCACATTAGGTATAGTATTAACATGATGATGACTTACAAAAGGAACTTTGACATTAAACACAAAGTTAATAAGTTCATAAACTGCTGTAAACTTTTTACCAGTTTTCAATACTCTGTTCTATGGACAAAGGCTGTGTCTCCAACATATGACCAATAAACTAAGATGCACACGTTTCTACCTTAACATATACCAACAATCATTACATGGCCAGGTACGGACTACAAAACCACTCCTGTCCAATCAAACTGCAGACTGAACTTCCACAAGTAGGCATCAAAGAATAAGATGATAAAGCTGCTGACAAACGCCCTCCTGTGTTTGTGTGAATACTGAGTGTCCTCTCAGAAGTACTGTGACAACTTACATTATTATTACACTGTTCACATCCCATCTCGTAGCAACAGTCAATGTTGGTTCCTTTAAACCATGAAGACAATCGGTCTTTAACCTGAACCAAGTACTTTTAGTTGCCTGAACTCTCGCTGAAGGCACTGACATGCCACCGGTTTGTCACCTCGGTCTGAGACCTTGTTGATTTGTTCTTAGTGGCCACTTGATAACAGCAGCGACTTCTCCACTCCGTAACACCAAACTCCATTTTCCACACAGCCAGACCTTTTCTGATTCTCTTTAGATGTTCTAGTTTAATACAACAAGGAACAAATCCATCTGATCCTGCAGAGCTATAAACTTCACGGGTACCTCGTCCCCCAGGAGGGCCTGTCTTAACACCACCGCCTCAAGCACTTCAGTATTCATCCACGCTGCACTGGTAAAAATAAACCCAGAGAAGTACAGCTACTTTCTCAGCTCGAGGAACAACACGACGTCAAGGTCATCAGATGAGGGCCAGAACAGTAACGGATGAGATGAGGTGTGAAAACAGACAGACAGGAGAAACAGAAAACAGCAGCATGTTATAATTGCTGTTTGCATGAGTCACAGTGACCTGTGTTGTGCACTTTGAACAGGTATGACTCAGCAGCCGGCCTGAAGGCACTCGTGAGGAAACCGATGTGAAAAGACAAAAGGTGAGAGAGCTGTGTATTTGCATATCTATTATAGTTTTGGCTTTTGGCTCTTATCTATAATACAGAACTACACCAGAATTATCTTTAATTTTAAGATCACTGACATAACAAGAAACATGCAGTTAGGATCAGAGACCAAAAACCCAGGAAAGAGAGGTAAACTTTGCACTTTTGTGACAAATCTTAACAAGTCTCCATCATGACGGTTGACTAAAGACTTGACTGTGCAGTATTTCACAGTTTAGTAACCGCAGGAGTTCATCTTGTAATAAAGCTAATGTAGATTTCTTTTCAAATTGCGACACAGTAAATGTCTTGTCTTTAGCTGTAATCTCCGTAGCTAGCAGCTAGCTAACAGGCTCTTTTAGCTCATGACTACTAGCCGTTGCTATTGCGAAGGATCCACCAGACACACTGGATAGAAAGTAACAAATAACAACAAAAACTAAATGAGCTGACAGTGGTGATCAAGCTGAAAAACACCAAATCAATCAAAAGAATAAGTGGAAACCAGCACACAAATGTGCTTATTCAAACTATTTTTGCAAGTAGAAGAGCGAGCAACGTGTATGCTTCATCCGACTGGCTTGTCACAAGTGTTGGTACAGAGCTGAGTTTTTTTGGTATGTGGCAAGCCCTTTGTTCATTTCTGATACTTGCTGCTACTCAGAGTGCCTGAAAAATGAATTTTACTGCTGTGCAGAGGACTTCTCATTGTTTTCAACGATTGCATGATTTTGTATGTTTCAGTGTGTGTGTATAGTCATATTTTAGACATTATCATTAATCTAAATGTCAGAAAATAAAATAAAACAGCAAAATTGACCAGTAAATCCAAGGCAATGAATCTGTATCCCCAGCCCTTGTCTCTCAAATGACTATAAATCATGATGCATCTCTTTTGTGGAACAGCTTAGACCCAGACAGAGCAGGGTTATGTAAAAGTGGATGGTGTGACACAGCTAATATGGTCGCTTCCTCAATTTTGGACTCTGGTTCTCTCTGTTCCCTCAAAGGTTAGCACTGTCAAGATGGTTTACAATTAGACAACGTCACACATATCAAAGTTCACTAAAGTTGAACTCCAACAAAGAAGCCTCTGCAATGGTGATTCCATTGAAACAGAGTTGATTTTGGTACAGACCTTCACAGTTAGAAATGCTGGTATGACGGGGTCCTAACTTGAAAGTGTTGCCCGTAGTACTGAACCCACTGAGAATCAACACCACCTCTGCAGCTCTATGCACCAAATGGCAGGCATTATTTGTTCTGTTTTGGATTAATAATGAAAACTAAAGCTCAACACAAATTAAAAACAACTTCCTATATTAACAGCACCAAGCAGGACAACAAACACAAACTACTATAATATTGATAGTCTACATACATAGGTCATCTACACGTACTCACCGTAACATATCCATGCAATGCAAGCAAAATAGTTAAAATGATCGAACCATTCCATTTCTGTATACAGTATGATGTCTACAGCTACACACAACAGCCAACAAGAAATACAAAAAAAAAGCAACAAGGATTTATCTGAAGTTGGTCAGTCATCTAAGGGTGTGGGATAGTTTTCCTGCCAGTGTTTGTATGTGGTTGGGTCCTGTGTAGCTCAGTGGAAAGGCATATAAACTGCTGGGTTCTACTCCCTTTTAGCTCAGTGGGTATACCTCCACTGTCACATGATACCTTTGTAGCACCTAGGGATCTATCATTACCACAACAACACTCACGCAAAAAAGGCATCTTACAGCTTTTCTTGCAGCTACAGTAACATCATCTCTAATGTCAAATCAGTTACTCTCTACATCAGGACGTCTCAAACTTTATTGGCTGTTTATTGGTCTCACAGCCACAGGAATTCGAGAGCAGGAGTATGAATTTAAAGACTCCCTCCACTCAAAAATGTGTTTTTCTTAGCGTTACTTTACTTGGATGTTTGACACCAGAGTTAAAGTGAAATTGAGTTTTAAGACATGTACCTAAAAGCCTGATTTTGTGACATCACAACTAGCTTGGAGCCAACCATGGTCCTGTATGCAAGTTACACAAATGTGATGTAGAAACCTGAAGCCTCCAGCGCACATACATCAGACTTTACAGTGAAGTAGGAGAAATCGTGTCTCGTGGTTAAACTTTTGAAATGAACAATATTTACATATTCAGAGATTCTGGATTAAGGTCATTTAACTTTTATGTGGAATAACCACATAAGACACATTTTTACATGTCTTAAAAAATAGTCTGGAGGGGATCTTTAAGTATTACATACATTTGTTTTCAGTTTTTAAAAGCATGGATGGAGCTCCAAAATGATTACACAGAGGACGATGATGATGGTAATCTTTGTTTTGTTGGGATATCTGATCTAGCAGTCTGCTCTTCTACTTCTTCAATCTTCTATCTAATAGGAATTTTCACTCAAACTGCTTCTTTCATTGTGGTTTGTCTCCAGTGGTAACAAAAACACCTTGAAGCTCCTCCAAGGTGCATGAACCAAAAACAAAACTGTCTAAAAAACAAAAGATGTTTTGGCTGCTCAGGCCTTTGTTAATGCTTTGTAAAATAATTTGTCTGCAGTCTTTCCAGCTAAACTAAACCCAGCTATACTGGCAGGAGATCAGTGACAGCAGGAAACTGTATCTATGCGACTGCACAGCGGACTCGTCTACAGCTCTTCTCTAGCTGGTTACCTCGGGACGTCTGCTTGCACCTGTGGAGGATTTTTCCTACTGTGTAAAGCACTGATGTTAGATGAAAGCATGGCAGAGGAAAGAAAACAGAAGCACACTGTTTGTTAGACCAAAGACCAGCCAAATAACAGACACATTCCTCACCCTGCTACCTGTTTGATTTGGTGAAAATCAAAGTGTAGTTTAACCAAACGGATGTCTTAATTTCAAGGGTTCTGCGGTCACTACCTCCACTGTGGATTTTTTCATTACTCTCTTACTTAATCACTTTCTTTGAACAAAGGCAAAGTAGATCCTTGGAAAGAATGAAATAATATCTTCCCTGCCTTGGGTTTGTACAAATGTCAGGTTTACTTCCAAGGCTAGATTTTAAAAATGGAAGAAAATGTGTCTTGAGAATTAATCTTTCCTGGAGAACAACTATTTTAGTTCCTAAAATCTTACAGAAGTTCATGTTGTTCCAACACGAAATATCCTTTTAAATTACCAGGGAGGACGGCGATGACAACGACTGTGACAACCTTCTGTGTAATAAAGCTGATCACACAATGGGATTTTTAAAGTTTATTTTGTGTTCACTAAACAACTCCTTAAGCTGTTAATCCTTCAAAGCCTTTTCATCTAAATCTTCACCATGAGTGCCAACAGTCCTAATGTAACAAGGTGTACCAAAAGACAACAATCTCCATGTTTTTAGAACCTCTTTCTTTTAATCTCTACTTCAGTTTGTGTGAAATACTCAAACTCAAGACTCCATACTTTTCATGGCTGCACCGTTCCGTCAAATGGAAATATTCTAGATGTCTTGTGCATCATTTTATACACATTTATGCAAAATGCAGCCTGACATACTTGGTTATTTTTGGAGACTTTGGGATCTGCACCAGCATTTAAAATTAAGTTCTGTGGGATAGAAAAATAATTGACTGCAAAGCAGCAGCTTGTAAAGATGAGTCAGGACGATTTTAAGGGTTTAAACAAGAGAGGGAAACGTGCAAATAAGGTAAAACAAGTTCAAATTGTTTCAGCTGCTTTCTTGAAATTTGTAGAAATACATGCAGGACCCGCCTCATCTTCAAACTCCTGTCAGATGTTTCAAGAAAACAGCATTTGGAGAAATTATTTTCAGATATTGTTAAATTTGTTTTAAAACTCAAAGCTCCAGGCCTACCTGTAGCCTTGCAGTTAAAATGCATACCATATAATAGCAACCCCCCCAACAAACCTATTCTGTCTGTTTCTGCTATACATCAATAAAGCTCCATAAAAGAGCCTGTGAAGCTTCATGTAGTTTGCAGAGTGTGACCCGGCCGGTCGTACCTGTGACCTGGGGAACGTAAGGAATGGAGAGTCTCTCTGCGTTGTATCCAGGTCCGGCCAGACACTCTGCCATGTCGGCTGTCTGGAAGTACAGCGGTCTGTCCTCCTTGTCCAAAGATTCAGGCAGTCTGGGAAGAAGGAGGAGAGGGAAGAAAACTCCAACAATCACAATCTCCCACAACGTATTTGGATGATTTGGTGGTGAATTTGGGGAAACGTTTGGGGTGTCCAGATAATCTAAATGAAGTAGAACAGAAAAGTCTAGAAGCTCCAAAGCACTCACATCCAAATTTAGTATTTGAAATCCCAGCATCTTTCACAGCAGAGGGGGATTTAAAAATCAGAAATAGATCCTGGTTCTTATAATCTCTCACATTTTTATCTTGCCTTTGACTTTAAGCTGTCATTTTTCACGAGATTTTAGGGTTGTTGTCATGTTTTACTGAGAACATACATTGACTAAATTTTGTCTCAACAGAAGAAATACAGTCTGGAATTGGCAACATTTTGATTCAAACTAGGAACTAATTAAAGAATTAGTTCACACGACCAAGAAAACGACCAGAGATTAGATTCAATGTCAACTTTAGGTATTTAACACTTCTTATACTGATACATTTCTGTTTGCACCAAAAACAGTATTAAAGGTTTGATAGTCAGCCCCAATAACATGATGGGTTTTAAGGGGGTTGTTAGATTGGATTGGGTCATGCAAATCCCTTAACGTAATAATGGTCACCAAGTCCATTATTCTCTACAACTGACTGGTTCAACAAACTGGTTCTTCAACTGTGTTGAGCCTTAACTCAACCCATCAGGTTATTTCTGTCTCTAGAAAACCTCCAATCTGCTAAGTAACGGATACTTACGGACACTTGTCTCTGAAGATGTGCTCTGGGAGGAGGTACGGAGCATCCATGTTCCTCAGCTCAATAACCTGGAGAGAGAACGACAGAAACAGCAGATGGTATTTAGTTGTGAACCATTTCACTGCACAGCAGGTAAAGAAAGAAAAATGACAATAACTACCAAAACAAACTAGGTTTGACAGCCAGAAACAGCGGTGCATCATCAGCATATTAATAAACTAGTATTATATTGAACTAGTATTATACTCCAGTAAAGTATTCAGTCTGGAAAGCAAGAGCAAGTTTTACAAGAGGAACATTTTACAACACGTTCTCTAACATCCATCAAGAGCTCAAGAATCGTGAAGGTTCCTCAAAACTCAAACCGATGACATTTGGTAACATTTGGTGTGAAGTCAGAATGAGTCAGTGATGCACCTTGCTGACGTGCTGACAGAAGGGAGGGTTTGCGATCATCTGGCTCAGGAAGTTGAGGTACGCCGCCACCAACGCCATGATGCCGCAGCGAATAAACATTGGCATGTTCTCCTCATTAGCCAGAGCCATGTCCTGCACCAACCAGTCACAACAAACACAACAACAATATGAAATCATTACATGGCTACTGACTACTGTTTGAGAGGGTGGATTTTTACTCTAACTACTTACAATGATTATTTGCTGCTTTTCTTTGTCAAAAATCATTGTAAACTGAAGATTTGGGAGTTTTGGACTGCTGACCAGACAAAACAAGACATTTAAAGAGGTCACTTTGGGCTCTGGGAAGTCTGATGAGCATATTTTGACATTTCACGGATCAATCGATTAATCGGAAAAACAAAATTGCTGATTAAATGATAATGAAAATAATCATTAGTAGCAGCCCTCGTGTAAACAAAGCAGACCATCAGATTAGACATTTAAAAGTAGGAGTACATGACTATTAACAACTCATTATTTCCCATCAGGACTGTAATTAACAAATGACCCCAGAAACACATTAGAGGCAGCGCAGGCCTGCAGTTCATCATATTCAGCCCTCCATGCTGCCATGTGCAGAGTTTCTTCACACCTCTCTTCCGACTCACATGTAGGAGGTTTAATTGGACCTGCGTGTGGTCTCCAGTCTAATGACATTAAGGACTCTGCTGCTGAAGATGACAGCACAGCTCCTCATCAGCCACGGAAATATGACACCTGACGCCCTAAATACACCATCATCACCATCAAGGAGACTTGAGATTAAAGCACCATAAAGAATGTTGATGTTGAGTTGTAGGAGGTTGCTTTATCAAGTATTACAGCATTTAGTCCAGACTAAATCCTCACAACCAGAGGAGGAAGGTAACTGAGCAATTGTACTCACTTTGAGGTTCTGCTACTTGACTTCATTTTTCCCATTTTGGGAGACTTTCTACTTTCCCCAACTATGTTTCGGGGGAAATATTGTACATTTATCTAAGAGCTGGACTTACTGATTACTTTGCAGAACCAGACTTTAAATAAATCTGACAGTTGTCAGGTGAAAATCTTAAATCTAAAAAAAAAAAAAAGGTTTAACTAGGGCCAAGTGCAATATCCAAATCACAGAAACTGCAATTTTGTGATGAAGGTAAAATGTGAGACAAAACAGCATTATAAAGAAGTGCTGTAGTGCTGCAGAGATGTCCTGGTCTACAAATCTTGTTCTCCGATGTAAGAAAACATGTTTGTTTGGTACAGACACCAACAAATGTCACATCATCATACTTTTAATAGCTTTTTCAGTGAAAATGAAAATTGTGATGCAAGAAAAATCATTCCCAGTCATCGTGAATCATATCGCAATCGTAATATCTGTAATATAATAATATATTGTAATATAATAATCGCAATATGATTTTTTTTTTACTATCTATCAGGAAACAGTGACACAATGACTTTAAGAGATTATCTATAGTTTTAAGTTAATGTACTCAACTTTCTTTCTTCTTTCAAAGGAGCCCTTGAGATCTCAAAATATACATTTCTTTTTATGTTGTGGACACAGGAACTTTTTTTGTTAATAATTTGTTAATTAGGTTTTCGCACGAAATATTATCAAGAAGAGATATGCAAGAAAAAATTGGAACCTCTGTTCTTCTTGCATTAATTTATCTTTTCTTATTTTGTTCTTTTTGTCAGTTTACTTCTTCTCTTCCTTCCTTCAGTCTTTCATCTTACTGCTTTTTCTTCCTTTATTTTTCTTTTTTTTTTCTTATTTTCCTTCCTCCTTTGCTTCAGCTAATCTGAAAACAGCCAAACTAAACTCTGCTGCTCTTCTCCATCTTCTTCTCTTTCTATTTTTTAACTTTTATTGACGTGTTTAGTTTTACATTTGAATGAAGAACTTTTAATAGTAATCTGGTGCTTTTGCATTGGGGTATTGCTGCTTTTACTGAAGTAAGATTTGGGGACCTCTCCCACTCCATTGAATTCACTATTTTCTTTTCCATTTATTATTTTATCATTACTACATGCATTGTTTGTTTAAATGTCATAGCTTTGTACAGCCTTATATTAAGTTTTTGTGCAATACTAAAATGTTTTTAATATAAATACTACAGGATGGTATTCAACATATCCCTGTCTGCATTCACTGCTGTTAATGTCATTATTCTTATTTGTTAGAGAGATTGTTACCAGATTAGAAAAGATATTTTTTGCTTGTGAGGTCATTAAACTGCAGGTTGCTGCATGTAACAACAGCAACATTTATAATCAAATGCCACCAAACCACATGATTAAGATCTGTTAAGATTAACAACCAAGGTTACCTGTAGAGTGATGGCGAGCCGAATGAGGTCGATGACCACTTCCTCGTTGGCCAGCTCGATGGTCAGGACGGCCAGGGTGGTGAAGAGCAGCTCAAAGTTTTTATGGACGTTATCCTCCTCTTTACAGCCCAGGTAGATGTGACGGTAGAGCTGCTGGCCATGCTGGAGATGAAAGAGGGAAGAATCAGAAAAACAAGTTCAAAATACTGGTCACCCACCAGAGCTCAAGACCACTGGAGAGTGTTAGCATGCAGACTATTCCCACCACACGTGAGGAAAGACTGAGACTCTGTCTTCCCCTCCTGAGGTGTCTGACTGTTAGCCTTGTCCTTTTTGGGGAGGCCATGGAGAGTGACTTTTGGTTGACTTCAGACTCCTCCCATACCCCAGTTTTTAATTTTTGCAACCACCAAAACTAGAGTAATTCTGGCCTGCCAAAACCTGTCTTCTGATTTCAGGCCTTTTTCTTCAGTTTAGAGGCTTCTTTTGCTGCTTAACCCTTTGAACTCAGCAATAGAAATGGTCCGCCTATTGACCCTATTGTCAATAAACCATAATGACTGATAAAATTATTGAAACTGTCATAAGTTAAAAACAGTGCCACCGCGCGTTGTCACCATGTTTTGCACTGCAGGTAACATCAACTTGTGACACGAGCGTACAACGTTATGATACGAAAGACAGAAGCCTTAGCTTTAAGCTGCAAAAAGAATGAATGCTCGAGCTATTACAGCTGTGGAGAGGTCCGTTTCCAGTGGGTTCTTGGATTGTCCCCACGATAAACAACTATGATCGTCCAACCACAGCTTCGAGCAAAGGAGGCTTTGAACATGTCCCACTCCCATGACCCAAAAATAATCCTTCCAGGAGTGGGAGTTGAAGACCTTGCTGACAGGGGCCACTGCCATACGTTGCCCGTTCACCTTTACTGCCTGTTTGGGCTTCCCAGGTCTGTATGGCAGATTTCTTCAACACCTGTTCCAACTCATCAGTTTTGCTGCTCTCCTCACCTGAATGTCCAAGACATGTGGGATACAACTGTGAAGTCTGCCAAATATCTGTCCTAAGGTGTTGTGAGCTATCTTAAAAGGATCATTTTGCTGTTTCTTATCAACAAACCTCATGTAAAGATCCAAACCCACAGCGTGTTCAGTACATTTTTCTAAAACAGCGGGTCACTGCAGTTTTTATCAAACAAATAAGAGGAAAAAGTGCAAGAAGTTGGGGACTATTTTCAGCTGCGGATTAATCCACATTTGGTGCTCTGTTGAGTATTTGGGGCAGCAGGATGGTGTATTGTTTGATTCCCTATTCTAGCTTCTCAGTTACTGCTTTTCTTTGTTTTCTGTGATAACACACTGATTATATTTGGGTTTTGGACTGTTGGTAGGACATTTGAAAATGTCACCTTGAGCTTTAGGAAATGATGATGGCCATTTTTAACAATTTTCTGACATTTTATAGGAACTAAAGATCAACAGATTCATCAATAATAAAAAGAATCGTTAGCTGTAAGCCTTTACTGAATATGTTATACTTACGACAGCACCTCCACAACAGCTCCACTCTCCATGAAATAAATGAAAATGTTATTGTGCTAGAACATGCAAATGAAAATGCCACAGTGCAGTCCCCCTGAAAACATTCATCCCATTAACTTTTTAATTCATTTATTAAAATAACCCTGTGTGTCAGAGGCCGCTTCTTGCAGAGATGGTCTTTATAAAATAAATAAAAATGCACGCTGTCAGAGTCTTGCTCCTGCATTTATATGCTTGACGTGGAGCCTAATGGAAAGTGAAGGCCAACCACTAATGAATAGAATTAGATGCCATTAATGACCTCTGACAGTGAATGAGAGTTGGTGAGGTGGCTTCATTTTTCTCTGAACGCTGGTGACGATGATGGTAAAGAGAGCTGAGGCAACATCCAGTGACAAGTTCCAGCCCTGTGGTTGTTCTTTCAGGTGTTTGATGTGTGGGTAAAGGTTACAGCTCAGGTGTGATTCACAGGTGAACAACTTAAACTGTGGGCCCTTTTTGGAAATGTCATGTTCTGATGGGGACTGGGCTTTTCCTGCCAGGGTCAATAAGCTCTGCAACCTCCTCGAATAAGTTTGAAGCTTGAAGATGCAGCCACATCTTACTAATGCAATCACTTCTGCAAATGTTCTTTTGTTTTTCTTTTCAAGTTCTAGTGTCTTATCTTTTGTATTTTAAATTGGTTTATTGAACTTTAAGTAGCAGGTTTGATAACGCCTCTTACTGCGTGTAACTGTTGTATTTTTATTTCTTGTTTTAGTCTTGAGATGTTTTCTTTTTCACACGTCCCTGTACAGCAGTTTTAACCTGAGGACTGACCAGCTCTCCAGGAGCTATTTTAGGTGTTCTAACTTGAGAAAACCAACGCAGATTTGAAATGAAGGATTAGTGTTTGCGGTTTTTAGTTTACCATTATTCCACATTTGCTTTAGTTGCTCTCAAATGATGCATGAAAACAGGTAATTGCGCTAGCAAGAAATGGAAGCCATCATTTAGTGAAAATACGGATGGACAGCGAGAAGTGGATTATGCTGGATAAAGCTGGTTTGAGTCGACTTTTGTCAGAATTGAAATCTATTATAAAAGCCACAAATTCAAGCTGACCTACCGTTCTTCTTTAAAGGAGCAATTTACATAACTTTGTGAATCCACTTTATGTCGACTGGTTAAAAGCAATGGGAATATTCAAAAGACATATTTTGGATGGGCAATGAGCTATGTGACAATTATAAACAGCTAACAACAAGAGCGACAAATGGAAGTTGTGTACTGAACCATATTTTGGCAAAAACATGCTGGATAGACGGTAGGGAAGGGGTTATGTTTGAGTAGAGGTTTGAGAAGTTTCTGTCATTGTTTAGATTTGCTGTCAACCTGGGTTGCATTGGAATCCATTTTAACTGCTGGGAATCCAAGCGGCCGTCCACCACGAAGGAACAGAAGCCTACAGGTGTTTAATATTAAATGGCGTGTTCCTTTAAGACCTCAGTTGATAATAAGAACAGTGAGCTCTGCAGAAAGAGCACAGCAGGATCACAGTAACTTAGATTTTTCTACCTTCTTCATGAATGCAACGTCTTGCTTGGAAATCTTCTCTCTTTTAATCTTCAATGCTGCAACATTAGGAATGATTCTGCAACAGACACAGACACAAAATCAATTACACCAGCTGTTAATGGAAAACCAGTTATGGGAACCAGTATCAGAGCCACTGGTACTACCAACAAAGTGCACTTGAGTTTCTAATCCCTAAACGCTCTCAAAGATTAAAGTCAAATGTGGATCATTTACACTGAATGTAGAACAGCATGAGCAGTGTGCTGTGATGTACGCTAGTGTTTATATGCAGTCTGACATGTCTACTTTGTACCTGATGCCGCGTAGCTTGGCGCGGTTGTCATGGCGATCGATGATGTTGTGCAGGATCTCAAGCACCAGCTGCCTCAGCTCGCTGTCCTCCATCAGAGAGATGGAGAAGAGCGGATCCAGGAAGGGAGGAGGCAACGCAGCTGCCATGGACTTGGACTTAAAGCCAGAGGTTACCTGAGGTAGAGAGGGGGGGGGGAGGGGGGCGTGAGCCGACTTATCACAGAATGATGTGACTAATCCACAGGGAGGGTTGTTGAGAAACACTGCTTCAACTTAAAGGTTACGTTCACAAGCAGCGCAAACTGTCCAAATGTTGACCTTTTCTCTCGTACGCGACTCTGATCTGATGATTTATGATCAGTGTGAACAACGGGGTGGGGGGGGGTCAAATTCTGACTTGGAACAGCTTTTGTCAGCATGAAAGAAAGACCTCCTCAATATCTCCAAAAGAAAACAGAAATATTAGTAAGGCCTTCCCATCTTTGCTTCAGCCCTGAAAAACACTTTTGTTCTCCTGGGTTGAAATGTTGATCATGGCTTATAACGTGTGCTGCCAAACTGAAAATCTGAAAAACGAACGCCAATATGATACCTGGGTTTCTGTACTGATAACAAAACAGTTGCTGAGAATACAAGAGAAAAGTACCAGCACACTGGAATCAGAGCTCCCATTTATTTTAGCCAACAAAGGAGCTCTGGTACTTCTCTATTGAATTCTAGTACATTTTTTGGTATCCAGTCATATTTCTCAGCAACAAAGCATTCATTTTATTGCATTAATTCCCCATATCGACACATCTCGACATTTTCTGCCTGCTTCCAGCATCAAATGATGCGATGCAGCTGGTGTTCGTTCCAAGACTCCAATCACCAAGGATTTCAAGGATTCTGCAGACTTTTTTTCAGTTTTCAATACTTGTTGCTACAGATGCATTTCATCCTCAAGTAGAGATCTGAGATTTGATTCACAGCCCCAGATGAGATGTGCTTGATGTAAGCGTGTACTCGCCCAGATCCAGACTGGACATAGTACTGTAAGCTTTTATGGCCTTTTGAAGTTGTGATGATGGAGATAAAACTATACTTTTTTTTTTTTTACAATTATTTTTTCGGGCATTTTTGCCTTTATTGGATAGTAACAGCTGCAGAGAGAGACAGAAAAGAGGGGATGACATGCAGCAAAGGAGTGAGTAAGGAGCAGAACCCGGGCAGCTGCGGTGGTACGTACACGTACTCTACCAGGTGAGCTACCCTACAATTTTTATAATATGAGGAAATATGCTATAAGAGAAAAGCTGGAGGACATTGAGGCTAGATGCATGTTAACTGCTACACCTCCAGTCCCTGCAGCGGTGTTATGTTGTCGCTCTTGCTGTCTGAACTCTCTGTGGATTTCATGTTGAGCGCCTGCAGTTGCGTTCACACCTCACAGGTGAAGAGACCAAACCAGCGTGTGATTCAGCTCCTGCCTTTACTCTGACAAACATCTGGGTTTTGCCCTGACAGTCTGCAGTGTCACAGGAGATCGCACAATGACACCAATAAAACACACACACACACACACACACACACACACCCTGTTGTCCCCCCCCACCCTCCTCTGCTCTGCCCCATCTGCAGCTGCATGGCGTTATCACTGAGAAGCCAGGTGGTGGCGAGGAGGGGAGCGAGAAGAGGAGATGACGAGGACAGACAGACACCATAATAAATCGCTCTGAGAATGTGCACGAGGATGCTGCAGGAAAACGTGTGTGTGTGTGTGTGTGTGTGTGTGTGTGTGTGTGTGTGTGCTGCGGCTTTGAGAGACATGCATCTGTGTGTGTGGATCACTGCTGGGTGTGTTGGTGCCACCTGTGCCTCCTCGTCTCAGTGAGATGAGGGTCTCTCTCAGAAGAACATAATGAAGGAGAAGGAAATGTCTTAATGGAGGACTGAAGTTTTAACCCCTCAAGAGCCAGAACTATGAAACGGCCGATATCAAATAAATAATTAGGACATTATGAAAGTGGGGAAAATTCCATTATGACACAAAAATGAAAATTTCTAGAATCAAATAAAATGAGCTCCAATAAAGAACTTCAATAAATAAATACAGCACATTCTACTGTATTTATTTAAATTATTTATTTTCAAAATATCTTGATTATTGATTATTGGTCATTTTGGAGCTCAGTCGGACAGTGTGAGCAGGACTGTTCTCTTTTGTCTTTGTATTTCTGTGAATGATTTAGTCACAGTGGAGTTCTTCTTCTTCTGTTTACTACACATAACCCAGAAATGTTCACACCAGAAAAAGGTTTGATGAAGTGTATTTAGATTTAAATCAGTTAGCAGCCAAACTTCATTTATTTGTGATAATGTTTGAAGTTGTTGCTTTCAGTGTGCGTGTCCATGACTGATTGATGAAGTCTAATACACTGCAAAAGCTGATTTGATCAAATCAGGGGTGATATATTTCTATATTTTAGATAGGTATGTGATGCTGCACGGTTTGCTAAAACCTGCAGAAAACTGCAATTGTTTTGTTGAGAATTTGTCCAAAAATAATTAATCACATTAGTTCACATGTGATTCAAGTCACATTAGGCTTGTTGAGGTTAAATGTGAGTTATGTTCACATGAGCTGTGACAAAAGTACCTGAGAACTCCACCACGTCAGGGAAAAGATGAGTCCAAACACTAAAGCAGTAAACTGCCTTTGAGTTAGAACAGCACATGTAGACCGTTTAGTCCAAACCAAGTCATAATTATGAAGTGCCGCACATGTTGTTAAACTTTGACACATCTCATGTCAACTCTTTATGAAACTGAAGTCTGATCAGAGTGAAGAACAGTCAGAAGAACCACTTACAGAATCCTTGCAGACAGAAATGTGTCGCAGCTCAAACAGAGATGAAAACATCAGCTTCAGAGTGATCCCATCTGATGGAGTCAATAAAACCATCTGTTGATCTGATCAGTGGCCAGACAGACAGTACAGACGCCGGGTTAAAGAGAAGGACTCACCATGATGAGAGAGCTGAGCAGCATGGTCTGGATCCGCTTGGTACCCTGATGCCTGAGGGACCAAAAAAAAAACCCCATCAGATGTCAAATATTCTGTCAGAACCAACGCTACAGGAGTCTCTTTTTGTTTCCAAATGGCAATTTGTGCTCACCAACATTCCTGATTTCTTCAGTATACACACGTTTAGCAGCGGGTAGAGCAGCAGTAGGTAATTATTAGAATTATATATTTTCTAGACAGAAACTTTCAGGCCTGCTGGGCCATATAAACATGGCTCCAAGGCCATGTTCAGACCAACATTATCAGTGTTTCCCACAGGTTGAGAGTTTACTTGTGGTGGTGGGTGGCGCGGCGTGTGACGAAAAACACTGCTGTAGCATTAGTTATTACTTTGGCAGGTCTGAATCTGCAGTGAGAGGCTGCCTGAACACTGTGGGGAGAAAGACTTGCCTTCTGTAAAGTACTGTAAAAAAGCAAGTCAAGAATACAAATTTAAAATAGAGAAATTAGCAATAAAAATGTGAAGAAATATTATAAAATAAAATAGAATAAGACATAATAAGAAAGAACTGTACAAGGAAGTTAAAAGGACTGTTGCTGCTCATTTTGGGCTGAAATTCACCTTTAAATCTTGTATTTGTCCCCATATTTTTATTCTTAGCGAGATGCAGAAGCACAGACAAAATTAAAGAAAAACATTATTTAAAAAAAGTAATAAAATTCAAAGCAGTGCAAAGAGAAATCGTCTGTCAATCAAGTCGATGCCTCCATCGTATCAGCTGCAGTCCAACAACTGACTGGCAAACATTTAATATTTAATAAAAGACTCAGATCAGATCTGTGTATCAGTGTGTCCTCAGTGTGTCCTCAGTGTGACCTCAGTGTGACCTCAAATTTCTCTCCTCCGGCAATTACCCGAAAAGAAGAGAGAGTGAGCCTGTTGGTCTGCGAGGAGGAGGAGGAGGAGGAGGAGGAGGAGGAGGAGGAAGAGGACGACGACAGTGTTCGTTTGATTTGGGATTATCTGTTCTTGCACTCCTGAGGCTGGAGGGATTAGCTTGTTTTGACCCGGGAGCTGAATTCACTGCTGGGTGTCCAGGAGGTGAAGTGAGGACAGATTAAGACACAATTCACTTTGGATGAGACGGAGAGAGTATTTTCATTCTCCAAACACTCCTAACATGTACTGTGAGTCTAGTGCTACATGGAAAACTGTTTCCTGTGACTTGTTTGTGATTCACCTCCTTCAGTTAACTAAAACAGTGCTTGCATCTTACTGTACGTGTGTTAAATTGAAGTTTTATAAGTTCAGCTGAACAAAGATCCAAGAAGAAATCACATGACTGAGAATTTCTTAAGCTCTTAATGTTGGGATGGGTAGTTTAACGTTTTTTTGTTTTGTTTTTCTGGGTCTCAGGATTAATATCGGGACAAACAAAATGATATTGATCATAGGGGGTTAACTCAAATCATCTCCGTTCAAAGATGCTGTTTGACCTTCTTGACCAGTATGATTAAATATGTTGATTTTGTATCAATATATATAACTTTTCTCCAACTTTTGGTTTGTTATCGAAAGATAATCCAATCAAAACTATTTAAGGGAAGTGAAAAACATTTTTTAGCTGAAGTTAGTGAGCCAGATGAGATGTTTAGGGGCATTTTTATGGCTTTCTTAGACAGCACCAGTAGAAATGTACAAAGGTCCCTAGCCAGACTCGAACCATGGACGTTGCAGCTCATGGACAGAGTCTTAGCCCCTTACCCCAGGGGGCGCTCCGTCAGTACCCAAAAGGGTGGAGAAACACTTTTCTAATCTCACTGTGAGCAACCTCAAACCTCGTGAGAAACCCATCGGCTATTGTCTGACGGTGATTTAGCCTCTTGGGGCACCGGCCAATGTTTCTGGGCTTCCGGTGTAGCCAGCGGATATCCGGATAACGGGCCATGACTTCCTCTTCCATGGGCCAGTCATTGTTTACAGTCCAATTAGCAATCTCAGCACCCATTGGCTATCATCTGTATTTAAGAATAACAATTTAGTATCTAAAGTGACTGATGTCGTAACCTTTTAAGCTGTTCAATGTACAGCTGACTCGCTAATTAGCTCTCTAGACCGCAAACTGACGGAAGCAGTGCAACGGATGTTTGGCTGGTGTCTTATTCAGTGTCAATGGCATGCCGACTGATTTATGCACAAACGGGACACTTTTAAGCATAAAATGATTGCAAATGATTCAAAGAGCAGATGCGAGAGCTTTAATTTCAGTAGCAGTAAAACCAGGGCCATGTTTCTATCACAAACCTAAAACAGCTCAGTGTGCTCTGTGTCTTTGTTGATTGTGTTAACTCGGAACGAAGAGACGGAGTGGAGCCAACAAGTTTGGAGCCAAACTGTCTCTACATTCAGGAGAATGGGCTTTTAGCAGCTGTGAGCTGATTGGCTGCAGCAGTAAGTACGTGGGAACCCCCAGCGTCTTTGGATAATGAATGTGTGACTCACCCAATCTTGACGGTGTCCAAGGTGTGGCAGGGGGTCCCGTACACTGGCACTTTGCCCATGACGAACATCATGACTTCAGCTCGCTGGTAGTCTGGCAGGTTTCCACCGAAAAAGCCTGGCAGGAGGACACGAGAGGCCATGAGTCAGCACTCCAACACAAACACATTCTCCCCTCCATTTACTCTGATATCTTTTATAAGTCCGAGCTTCACCTGAAAAGCATTTTTGCACAGAACAAAAACTGTGGATTTTATTTTGGATTATCTAAATGTAGATATGAGCATTTGAGGATTGTTTTAGGATACACTTGAAAAATCTGAATTAATCCATCATAAGACAGGAAGTCAAAAAGTCTGTCGTACCGATGGTCTGGATGATGGCGTTCTGGACGATTCTCTCTTCGCTCTCTTTGCCGCGGCCGGATGAAACGCTGGTGCTGGAGTTCCTCCTGGAGCTCTCACCCAGCTCAAAGTCCACGCTCATCCTCAGGTGTTTGAGCAGAGTGTTGAACACCTCCAGCACTGTGGGGCCTGCAGTCCCACAATCACAGCCACCATGGAAGAGATATATTAAAGTTAAAGACTCGTGGACAAAGGATGAAAAACACTCTCTCAACAACAACAGGGAAACTACCAACTCATCTTCTGTGTGACAATAAGACTGTGAAGCAGCATCGACAGTCAAACCTTTGACAAAAACTCCTTCTTTAATTTGAAAGCACATTTTTGAAATGTTTTAGTCTCTCTCGATTTTTAATATTATGCCTCATCAAAAATTAGACCGGTCCGTGTATCTTTTGGTCATTCAATTTTCCTTTTTCCTTCAAGAAATGGGTATTAAAAAACAAACTAACAAACAAAGAAATGGGTCAGAATTGAGTTTTCTCAGTTTTTGTGGGCATCTAAAAAGGAAAATAAATGTGTGTTTTCCTGTTTTCATATTGAAGTCAGTAATCAAATTAATTAGAAAACCAAAACCTAATTTCTGTTTTTGAGATTTTTTTTTCTTCAGATTTGTTGATTTCTGACTTTTCTTCACCGTGTGCACACGCTGAATGACTTTCAGAAAAGTGACACTTTAATGGTGAACGGTGAAGAAAAGTCAGAAATCCACAAATCTGACCTGTTTTTTTGTTTTGTAATACCCGTTTCTGAAAAGGAAAATCAAATGACCAAAAGATACATGGACCCAGACTGAACAACTTCATTGATTTAAGCTTTAAAAGGACTCATTAGGACTTCCCGGAGAACTGTGGGCGTTAAATATGGACATAAACTGCAGAAAAGTGCAGTCCCTAGTGACAGATTTGCATCTGTACTGTTGGTCACGTTCACACGTCTTCTCTGGTCCAGTTGTCTTAATTCACTCTGTCACAAAAAGCAACACCTCAGATTATCACAAAGTCAGTGCTGACTGGCTCGCCCTCCCCGCCTTTGGCACATTACATTAAAAAAATCATGGAAATAACACTGAAAACACCTTTCCATAGAGACTCTCGATGCATTTTGAGAAAAATATTTTTAACATTTTGCAATTATTATTTTACCAGTCTACTTTTTAGACTCCAAGTACAATATAAACATCCAAAATAAATTTAAAATGGCCAAATATGAACTAAGAAGATGTATAACAAAATAAACATAAGAAGTTGGACAAATTACAATGTAACATTAGTTACAAACATGTGCCTTTTAACACAAACATGAACATGCACACATTGCTAGAGATCATTCTTCTAACAGAGGGTTAAATCATCTCTCAATCTTATCTGGTAAAAACTAAAATTATTATTTTATTTACACCACTTCCTTAAGCCATCGCCCATCTGGAGTAACCTCAGATAAATATTTCTGTCTGTTCACTAAATAACAGATACAACATGACGTGGAGCTGTTGGAAGGTGTATTTTGTTTGGTTTTGATGGAGCTAGGCTAACAGTTTCCCCCTGCTTCCAGTCTTTGTGCTAAGCTAGGCTAAACACATCCAGGATACATCTCTACTGGACACATCACTGTGCTACTCTACAGCACCAACATCACATCTAGATCACACATATTCAGACTTCATACTGTGCCTGTGTGTGTCTGTGGTGTTTGAACAACAGAAACCTGTGTGTGTAGTACTCGTGTACTGGACTGGATTCTATTCTTTTCTATTCTTGAGTGTAAAAGAGGTGAACAGAATATTAGAAACGCCTTTCAGTATAGTGTAGTGGAACACAACAGCCTTAACATGTACCATAGAACTGACTCAACACAGACACTGATACTGTGCTCTAATAGAAGAAAACATTTTCAAGGCTCGATTCACCCAAATTCCAATTTGATTTGTGGTTGTTAAATGTCATTTTTCAATGCTGCTGTGAGCACCACAAACTAAATTCTATTTACCTCAGTTGTACTGGAAGCAGAAACCTCAGACACGTCTCAAAAGAAGAACCACTAGAGAAGTGAGAACATCTGTGTTTTTGTAATTTGGGTAAACTGACCCTTCATGTTACTGCAGGGCTGTTGGATTGCACTACATCATCCAGGTGTTTCTGTATTTCTGGTCACTCGGTGAATGTTTAGATTCAAGTGATAAGATCAGTTGGTATAAACAGAGACCTCTTGTTCTCCTGGCATTGACATGCATCTCATATCCACATGCTGACACAATCTGATGGAGCTGGAATACAAATTAGGATCCTCCTTCCTTCAGCAAACTTCAGGCTGCCTGTATCACTTGCTCTCACATGATTTACGCCTCAACTTCATTTCTGTTTGTGCAGGAAAACAAAGATGATTTATTTTTCAGAAGTCCCATCTGACATTTTTCTTTAATCTTTGTGCTGCAATTTTGGTCAGGAATCTTGAAAAGGAGATTTAGATCTCAAGAGAGGAGAGGATCCTGGTTAAAATAAACATCATACAAAACATGAAATCAAAAATAGTATGTGTAAATAGTATGTATGTATATATTAGGGCAACTATATTTACATTTTGTTGCAATTGAAGTGTATCTCAGCATGTCTAAGTAATTCTATCGTCCGTTTATTGTATCATTACACTTTGAGCTTTGTGTTTCTGCTGTATGTAAATACAAATGCAGTGTGATTATTACCCAGGATGCTTGTTAATGCTAGGTGTGTGGGGGGAAGTCTGTCTATATAATCACTTCACAAATCTAACCACACTGTCATACTGTACCGAGCCACAGATTGGGAGGAGTCGTGATTTCGCTTTCAAAGGGGTACACATCACTTCTTTTGGACTCTTGAATCATTCCTTTTTTTCCAGACAGAGGCAGTGAAACACAGGTTGGAGGAATTAAATACAAAAAATAGCATGAGCTAAATTTATATAGTTGTTTATATAAAGTCATTTAACTACACTTAATTTAAAAACATTGAGTCACCTCAGCGGAAGGGATTTTTTCACCTTGAATATAAAATGAAGTTACTTGTTTTAAAGAATACATTTCAGTGAATGTTTTTTTTGTTAATTTATTTCTGTTCTCCCCTCTGAAAATCCACCTTCTCGGGGTGGAGGGGTTTCTGCATCCCTGTGATGCTGGGAGCTGTGTTGTGGGGGGGCAAATAGCTCCTTGGTAGTGGTCTCCCAAGGCAAGTTGGTCCCAGGTGAGGAGCCAGACTAAGAGCGTTTCACAGACCCTACACGGATTGGCCAAGAAGGAGCTGCAGCACCTGGCCCGGAACAGGGAACGGGGCCCCCTCCTGGAGGCAGACCTGGCAGGGGAGCTCACCGGGAACAGCTGGCTGAGACCCCATCCCCGACGTCTTTAACTTCCACCTTTTTCAAGCGTCCTGGGGAGGTTGGGCACATGGGGTCCAAGTGCGCCATGTTCAAAGCCTCCATTGTGGAAAACTATTTATTCTACACTTTTCTTAATTGACTTATTGATCCTCAATTATATATGACTAAATAAAGGGAACTGGAAGCCTTGTACCTTAATATAGTACACGTCAGGATAAGACAATGAATGTTTTTGCTTTGGACCTCCCTTCATCCAGCTTTACGTCAAGGTTTCATACAAGGCTGCAACCAGTGGTTATTTTAATTATGGATGAATATGATGGAGTTCATTCTGTTTTTTTTAACTTTTTCTGATGAATCAATTAATTGTTAAATCTATAAAATGTTACAAACTAACAGGAAAATGTCGATCACTATTTCTCAGAGCCTGAGGTGATGTCTTCAGTCCGAAACACAAACATAAAGATGTTGAATTTACGATGATGAAAAAAGCAGAAAATCTTAACATTTCAGTGGCAGGAGAATGGTTGCCTTTTCTGCTTGAAAATGACTTAAATGATTATCAGAATTGTTTTCTGATGACAAATCAATTAGGTGACATTTTTGGACAAAATGTTAGAGGGATGATATTTTAGTATTTCCTCGACCATCTCCAGAGTAACTGGTCCAGCAGCAGGAACCAATATGGACCTGTAACTCACCCACTGAGCCTTTGGCAGCGATGGCCACCGTCTCTAGGAGGACCTGGACGATGCCGGCCCGGACCCGCGGTGTGTTCTTGTTGTGAGTGTCCAGGTGATTCAGAACCTGCTGGATGACGTGGTGGGAGTGCTGAGCCTGGACCACGACAAAGACAGAGAGACGAAGAGGATTTGATCCACACTAATCATGTTTGGAAAGACAACAGAGCTGAATGTGACTTCTTCAGAAAGAATGTTTTGTTCATTTTATCTCGATATTTAAACTGAGGAGGAACCAGAAATCCAGCACACTGTCGGACACCTCTACTAACTTTATTTAGTCACAATATTTTGAACTTTAAACAGGTAAATTCCTTGAATCTTAAAATCTTGAAACAGATTTTCGGTTCTATGCACCTGTCATTAAAGGAATGGTTTGACATTTTTGGAAATACACTTAGTCGCTTTCTTGCAGAGTTTTTGTATGAAATAAACAAAGAAAACACAAAGTGTTATTCAGTGAGCTTTAGAGGTTGAACAGAGCCGGTCTAGCCATTTCCCCCTGTTTCCAGTCTTTATGCTAAGCTAAGCTAAGATGCTGAATCCAGCTACATATTGAACAAGAGATTGGTGTCAAAGTATTTCAGAAAGGATTGTATGTAAAGACTTTTTCACTCTGAACTGGGCCAATCAGCAACAGTCCACATGGTCTGCAAACTTCTAGACATATAATAATACAAAAGGTCACTTATTTAAAATATATACATTATAGAATTTTGAAAATTGGACGTACTGTGGCAATCAAAGTCCAGTAAAATGTGTATTTCAGTTTTGCTTTGGCAATTAATTAAAAAGTGACATGACTGCGGTGCATCCTGGTCTATTTCCTGCATCAGCAGCCGCATTAGGACGGATTTTTCTTTTTAAAATGGTCCAAACTCCGTCGTTTCACCAGAATGTTCCACTGTGTCTCTGCAGGACAAACCCCGCGGTGCCACAAAGATCAAACAGATGCCCGTCACCGTCTCCTGGCAGACAGACCAACACACAGAACACACAACTGGACCCCAGCACCACTGATTGTGTTTTATCTGTGGCAGCACCTCAGAGTCACCTGGGAACTCATGGACAAGTGACCAATTAAACCAACAGAGAGAGAGAGAGAGAGAGAGAGAGAGAGAGAGAGAGAGAGAGAGAGAGAGAGAGAGAGACAGACAGAGAGAGAGAGAGGAATGGAGGTGTGAGTGAGAGAGAAAGAGAGAAGATGGATGTCCGAAAATGTAACTTTATAGCAGTAATAAGTGCGGTCACAGTCTGACGGTTAACATACAGTAGCTGCTGCTCTGTGTGTGTGTGTGTGTGTGTGTGTGTGTGTGTGTGTGTGTGTGTGTGTGTGTGTGTGTGTGTGTGTGTGTGTGTGTGTGTGTGTGTGTGTGTGTGTGTGTGTGTGTGTGGTGCTCAAAGTCAGCATCACAATGTACAATGATTTGTGCCTTGGTAGCCGAATGGCAACAGTCGCCGGTTCAATTCCAGCCAGTTGCATGTCATACCCCTCAGCAACAGCAATGATCCTGCCCTGGGTTGGTACGGGACCCAGCAGGACTGACACTATGCAGCCTGGATGAAGGACCTTCTGAAAATCAGGATTCAGATCTAAACAATATCCCAAGAACCAGATCAGCAGCAGTAACAATGCAGCTGAGCAGGAAAAATAAAAAACAGTGATCACCTGTGAAGTCCATCTCAGACTTCAAGCCTGGGGCATTGTCATCGTCAAGATGACTGACAGGTGCTGGAGCGAGATCCGAGAGAGAGAGAGGAGGGCGGAGCTAACAGTACACCCAGGGCTCCCATGTAAAAAGTTGACATGACATACCTTTAAAGTAATACTGATGTAGAAACCGAAAAAGTGCACATATTTTAAATCTATTTAATTCGGCTGTTGGTAACTTGGTCCTTTCCCAACATGTGAGTACTGTACCTGGATGGAGTACATGATGATTCTGAAGCAGGAAACAGCAAACTCATTGGGGTCCCACAGGTGGTGGTTGTCCAGGTGACTGAAGACAGAAGACAAATAAAGCAGGTCATTAATATTTTCGGCAGCATTAAGACGTGGACACACCGACAGTATCGTTATTGATCAGGGCTGATTGACGATAACGAACAGTCCGACTTCACCAGATTAGTGACTGTTGTATTTTAACGGGCAGAAAAAAATCCAAATGCTGAACTTTTACTCGAATATGTTGTTGAGTTGTCGTCACGTCTTACAATGACATCAAAGGACTTCAAGTACTGAGACAGACACCTGCACTCTTCATCAAATTTGAGACGTCCTCACAAGACAAATGTCAGCATTTATTCTTTGTTCAAGTGCCTGAAACAATTTCTACCAACAGTCAATGTTGGTTTCTTTAAACCATGACCACAATCTTTGTCCTAACCTGCCATAACCGAGTTGTGTCTGTGCTTAAACCTCACCAAACCTTCCCCACAGATGTGGTGGATCAGAAAACGGTTGTATGTTTCGATTTGGAAGGCAATGACATATCAAGTCATGTCAATTTTATTTATATAGCACATTATCAAAATTTGCCTCAAGGGGTTTTACAATCTGCACAGCACACGACCCCCTCTGTCTTTAGAGCCTCAACAAGCAACCTGGTCTATTTAATTTAGAGGACTTAAATTAAACGTGGGTAGACATCGGGCTGTGCAGCATCCGGCATATTAAAAAGATTATAATAATTACTAAGACCAAGAAATATATAGACACTGAAAATAATTGTTTTTACTTGAAAAGCTGTATTTTCAGAGTAGGTTTGTATCTTAATTGATTGTGAAAATGGAAGCAGTTTTCTGTATTTGTAATATAAATACAGTGAATATCACCCAACCTCAAAGACCATCCAACCGCAGACGGACAGTCAGTACTTTAACTTGACCGATACTGGATTTCTGAGGCAGATAGTGATATAGATATTTGAGAGTTTACGAAATCAGATAATGATATCTCATCCGATTATCATTTGTTTTACATGAACACATAACATTAATGTATTTGATAAGGATCCCTTAGATTTGTTTTTTAAAGAATTGTGACCAAGATATGACTTGAGTGGGTCATTTCTCTCTGGTGGAACAACTATGTAATGCAGACACAGTTTCTGAATTAACTTAAACATATCTTTCATTTTTCTGAACTGCAATTTCGTGTCACTTATCTGCTGACATATTAAATACTGATATATCTGCAATAAGCCAATATCCAACAATATATCGGCCCGGCCCATTTATTGGTCAAGCTCTGGTCAGTACCTGTTATTCATCAGCAGATGTCGAGCTGTCACATGTCAGGGTTTGAGGTTTTATTACGAATTATTCGTTCCATTAGGACATAAAATTCAGTATCATTAAGATCCTTTAAACCCTAATCATGCGGCCCAACTGTTTAACAGAATAAAGAACTGCCTGCAGACTCTGAGATAAAGATACAGATATTATTAGATAATGCAGAGGAGGATCAGATATACAAATGGCATAAAAGTGCAGGAAAACAAGAAGGAGAGAAAACCTGAGACATCCCACCACGGACCTTAGAAAAAGGGCAAACAGGGAACGTGAACCCATTGATTGAAACTTGAACTTTGAGCTGAGATACATGAGGTCAAAGGTTTTCATTATGTGGGTGTTGAAGAAGACATGATGAGTGTGAGGACGACAGATTTACTCATCTATGTGGGAGCCGACCTGCAGCCTCAAGGTAAACTCATCTATTAAATACATCTGCTATTTATGTCTACACACACACACACACACACACACACACACACACACACACACACAGGCAGGAGACTGACTTATTCAACAACATCACTGACTTCAAAGTCTAACCAACATATTGAGTTCAGAAAAAAGACGAGAACATCAAGTCTGATCTCAAATCAGCCAGTAAAGCTGAGTAACGTTTGTCTCACATTTAGAGCATCTATTAACATAATGTACATCATCAAAAACATCTGCACTCCTGAACATCTGATGGGAAAAGATCTAAAACTAAACAAAGAGCCTACAGCCATGCTAGCATGCTAACATGCTCACAAAAACAATGCTAACATGTTAAGCATACATAATGTCTTTAGGGTGTAAGCAACATTTGCTAATCCTAACCACAGCAAGTCTAAAGCTGTGTCTCAATTCACATTGTTCCGTACTTACACTATCTATTTTAAGTGCATAAGTGCGTTCACACTGACAATTATGGCAAAATGCACTGTGAGTACTTGGATGATGTACTCATAACGGTCAGAAAGACGTGAGTGTGGATCGCTGCAAACTTCTCACCCTCAACGGTCACCATCTTGGCTACGTAGCGGAAGAGGAGGACCACCAACCTGTGAAAATGGTGGCAGCATTTGCGATTGTTACAGTAAACACCGCACTGAAAATAAAAGCACCTTCATTTTTAATAAAATTGAACTGAAGTCAACTGAGTGAACAAGCCAGCACATATTTTGGCGGGCGACAATCACGGTAAATGTTGCTGATAGAAGGAGAAGGAGGAGAAGGTTGCGATCGTCATGTCCGTAAGTGCACATTAATGCACTATGCAAATAAGTACATAGTGTACACAGTGTACTGCATGGAGGTGTACAAACGTTAGTATCTGAATTGAGACACAGCAAAAGCTTGTATTGTAACAGCACTATTGAAAATGTGAAATTATACCCAGCCCAGATGAACCATTCGAGGATACATACTGTCACAGTCAGCAGCCATTTTGTCAGGATTGATACAAACAAAACCGGTGTGAGTGAAAGAAAGGTAGAAGAGAGAGAGAGAGAGAAACAGGAACAAGGGCAAAGAAAGGAAAAAGCAGAGGAGAGCGATAAAGAGGATTGGAAGCTGGTTGTAGGAGAACAGTTCACCAACATGACGTCAATCCAAACCCCCAAAACCCTCCTCCTCCCCCTGTTAACCCCAATCCCTGCTATTTATAGTCTGAAGACGCTCCCCCTTCCTCCTCCTCCTCCTCACTGCAGGAGAACTGGTTACACCCACAGACGCACAGACAGACAGACGAGAAGCACGGTGGCTGTTTAATCAAGAGAAAAATGAAAGACTGGACTGCAGTGATGAATGTATTCAGTCCTGTTCTGTTGCCTTCATACCTTCAGCTGCACCTGCAGAAAGCCTCAATAGTCCTTTATATATTTATAAAGTGTGGGTGGCCCCGCTGGGTTTGAAAAAAAAATGATACACCTGTACTGGAAGAGCTACACCTGAAATTCCTTGAGTACATATGTCTGACTGTACTGTAAGTATAAAAGCACAATGAATAATAATAAAAAGCACTATTCAAACAGTCCACCTATGTATAAGTGCAAGCTGGACTTGGTTCTGATTGGTCCCCCATAACTAAAAAAGAACTGAGATTAATCCAATCAGGTCCACCATACATCTGATACAGGTTTGTCCTGTTAGTCACAAACTGACTGCCCAGGGGAAGTGTGCTGAACTGCTGTATTCACTAGGAAATTGAGTACATATTTGTTACCCTGCACAGTAAAATATTTAGAAGCCTAAATTAGAATAAAAGTGAGCTGAATAAAACATGACCTTTGAGTCAGAATCTGCTCCATCAGGTCACAAAGCTTCAGCCATCTTCCACTAAACTCAGACTTTCAGACACATCAGCATCAGCTGGTTTACACACCACCCCACTCTGTCTCTCTCAGTCACTCGAACATCTCCACTCACTGGGTTTACAAAGAAAGAAACACAACAGAAGTCATGGCAGCTTTTTGTTTGTCACTGCACCAGCTGATGTGGCGCTGCCTGGCCTGCAGGGGGCGCATGATGCCAGCGAGTCAGTGGACAGAGCTGGAGGCGACACTGGGAAGATGTTGCCTAAACACAAACACACTCATTTACAGTAACAGACTGGGAGTGTGAGGATGACACACTGCAATCTTTAACGCGGGTTACAGGAGGCTGAAGGCAGGTGTGTGTGCTCAGCAGACATCCCGTGTCGGGTGTCAGACCTGAGATGAGCGCTGACTGGGTGTCAACAGAGAGGACAGGAGGTGTCGCTGGGTAAAAGGATTGTGGGATTGTCTCAGACCGTGGAAACAGAACTGACTGCAGTGCAGCTAACGACATACGCAGGGCTGCAAATAACAACTAACAATCAATCCAATTAATTCTTTTGGCTAAAAAATGCCCATCACAAGTTACAAGAGTCTTTAAAATGCTTATTTTGTCCAAGAAGGTTTCAGAACCCAAAGGATTTTACTATAAATCAAAGAAATACACTGGACAAGCTGGAACCAGCGGATGTTGGTGAGATTGACACCAACTATGCAGCTCTACGGAGCTTTTTAGCCTCTTTCAGCTCTTAGATTTGGTTTTGCAGCACATTTCCTGTTTTAGTTCAGTCTCAGTGTTTCCAGCAGCAGCAGCAGGCAGTTCTGATCAACCCACTGTGCACTACCTGCCCAGCACCAAAAAGCAAACAGACACAGAAACAAGCTGGTGGAGGAAGAGGAATTTAGAAGCTAAAGAGGCAGATTCTCAGGAGTTGGTGGAGACCAAAAACAGAGCTAGAAGGAGAGTGAGAATAATCTTTGTGATTTAGTGGAGAGACAGAACTTTGGCACAAACCAAAGGGATCACAGAAAATAGTATAAATTAAGTTATGAATCACTACAACTAATCTTCCTCTAATCTGATACTAAACAATAACTGCAACATGTTATGTTGACCCTCATTAATCAGCTGATGTCACCTCACCATCCTCAGCGGTTGGTTTTTATTTGTTAGGTGCAGTTTGTCCCAGGTGCAGCTCTCTGAACCAGACTGAAAAGAAAGATGGAGGTGGTGTTACGCTGGTAAAGAGTGATCTTCCTCCGAGACAGACATCGACAGAGTGATTCACACAGACAGAGACACTTTAATAAACCCTGGATGGAAGGAAAGAGAAGAGGGTTTGAAAGACAGGAACAGACGGAGGACATACACCTGCTACAATAAACAACTGCTTTACCTGGAAAACGACAGTTTCAAGACGTGCAATAAAATCAGTGACTGTGTTTTACATGTGAAGCCTGTTCTCCTATCCACATTTCTTTTTTGCACCAGTTCAAACTGAGCTTTTCTGTATTGTGTTTTTAACTAACCAGAAACCCAGAAAAGCCAGCTGACACATGTGAGAAACAAACATCAGATCTGAAACCACAAAGGTGAAAACTGGGTGCCAAAATCCAAGAACCTAACAAATACTAGAGGAGCTGCAGAGTCCACATGATGTAAATGTTGCCAGCCACACGTGTCCATGAGCAGAGACTGCACATTAAGGGCTGAGTGAGTGAGTGAGTAAATTAAACATAATATATAAAATATCGACACCCGAGTAGGTCTGTTTATTTGCTACTACTTACTCTTCTTGTAAAAAAACCCTAAATGATTCACCTTTTTGGAATAAGGAACAAAGCAATGTCCATTTTTGAGAAAGATATTTGGTTAAGTTTAGAGAAAGATTGTGGTTTAAAGAAAAGTTAATTGTTGGTAGGAAATGGGAAACGAACAGCGGCCTTGCGTGTCAAGCGGGCCAATAAGTCGTACAGTTTGTTGAATCTAAATCCACCCCGACCTCCTTCCATCAAGGTTTTAAAGCGCTGCGATGTCACCCTACTTCTGCCTTTTCTCTTGACAGACAAGCTACACATGACCATATAGGTCGTCTGTGCAAGCAGCTTATTACGACCCATATTTACGTCAAAGTCCGCGTAGGGAGGAGGTCGCAGTGGATGGACGGGTCAAACAACACAGGACTTTCACTTAGGAGACTGCCGTTAGTGTCCCTGTTACGTACGTAACTCGGAACTAACGTAGTTATTTTAACCCAATACGTGATCTTTCGGGTCTTGGATCTCTTTAACCAAGTAGTTTTGGTGCCTAAAACCAACCAAACTGTGACCATTTCATAACATTAGCCATGTGTTTATTATTGTTACCATGATGACGAAGGTCCGGTACGCCTATATATGTCGCTTTGGGAGTCACTGACAAACAACCTACTCTGTTGTTTAGGTTTGGGATGGAGGCCTTGTTGTACACATGACATGAAATGAAAACCACAAATTGTCATTTTTACATTTCTCATCATGTACAAGTTAAATAACAGAGGTACATTATGTTAATTAGTTAGCTATAGAGGCGTTGGTAAGCACATTTTTCACAGAGCCGGGCTAGCCGTTTCCCCCTGCCTCCAGTCTTTATGTTAACAGACATGAGACATGAGAGTGATTTATTCATTTCACTCTCAGAAAGAAAAAATGACTTCCCACGTTGAAAATACAACCTCACGAGGCAGCGTGTGATGTGAAGAAAGAAACGACAGCAGCCACTACAGCTATTGGACGAGGAAAATGAGAAATGTTGAAAAGGAGAGAATATGTTTAGATCCATGGGTAAGATGTGTCATCAAACTCCAGGATGGTACAGTCTCTGCAATTGGCTGCCTGGAAAAAGATTCTATATGCCAGATCTTACTGTAAACATATTTCCTGTTTAAACTAACAGGTTATGATGCATTTTATATCTAAAAAAAATAAAAAAAAAGAGCAAAGCTGTTGGCGTTCCCTGTTGATCCAAGGTCTTTGAAAAGTCAAAGACAGCGCTAATTAGAGGGTCATGTAAATGTGAGGTCAGCTCAAGGACTGTTTTCAGGAAGAAGGAAAAAAAAGAAAATGAAGAGCAAAAGATGCTGAGCTTTAAACAAATTAAGTGAAAAAGCTCTGAGGGAAAAAAGGAAACCAATGAAACAAGTTGGAGGGAAAGTGAGGGGAGAGAAAAATGATTAAATGCAGCTCAGTTCTTGAAGAGCCCTACAGATGTCAAGCAGTCACAGTAATATTATGTAATTAATTGTTAATGGCAGCATTAAGAGGCTCGCTCCCTGATTAAATTTGCAAGCAGCAGTTGGTAACCGTTGCTACCGCTCATCTTATTTACAACTTGTCAATCAAGGCCTTTTTATACTATAGTATTTTATATGATTCTGACATATGGTTACTGGGAAGCTTTTGATTTCAACGGTCCAATGTCACAAAGAAATGTTACGTCAAACTCAGAAAATGAGGTGCAGATTTTCAGCGTTTTCTCACTGCGTTTGAAATCCCATCAATCAAAGCGTCCTTGGTTTGTAGGGAAGGCTCTCTAGAGAATTAATTAGCAGCAGCAATCACAGACAACAGGACTGCAAGTCTAAATTACCATCAATTAAAACAGAAACACCATGAAATAATTCAATTTGAGGGATAAACGACTGCTGCATCAGTGTAACAACACGGCTAAACAAATTAAACTCCAATGGACCAGTGTATATCGTGGCAGGTACACTGACATACACTGCTTTAGTCTCTAGGTGGCACTGTCAAGACCTCTTACAGCTTCACAGAAATGTATTGTATGAACTGTCAACCTATTCACAAACCTGGTGGCTACAGTGTACTCTCCCTGCCAAGTTTGTGGTATGATTTTAAGGTGGTATTGTGCAGTTCTGCCAACAAACGCCTGTAATTATAGAAACACACAAGCCTTTTGCTTTCCTCTGTCTCTTATTGCCCTCTGAGTACTTAATATCACTCTCTTGGGACAGACATTGGGTAAATTGTCAGGCCATTATGGCTCAGACCTTCAGGCGCCTTACTATTGATTGTTTATAACGTTTAAGTGAACTGTTGCACTCAATAAAAGTCCTGTTTACTGAGTGTCAGCCAGGAGCCTGAAATGTACAATGTCATTTACTTACAGTAGCTTTAGTTTGACAGAATGGTACAAATCTAATCATTTGTTGTCAGCCAGTTTAAAACAGACCTCAGTGGGAAAACAAACATGTTTCTTCTGCCTTTTTAATGTATTATTGCTAGAGAACATGTTTAAATGGAAAATACACAATCATAACATGTATAGGCTATCCATGGTGACCTGAGCTGTTTTTGCAAATTATCGCAGACCTTCCAAAACATTAAAACAAGACTAAGAGTCTACAGCCATGCTAGCAACTCTGTGAAGCTCTAAGTTGACACAGGAGCATGCTAACATTTGCTAATTAGCACTAAACACAAAGTAGGCTACTTATGGAATTGTCATTAGTTTTGCAGGTATTTGGTCATAAACCAAAAGTATTGGACACATTTTGACCTGATGATGGTGCTAGACGAAATGTTAAGGGATCACCAAAGTTATTACAGTTCATCCTGAGGAGGACATTAATGCGTAAATCAAATTTCATAAAAATCCATCCAACAGAGGTTGAGACATTTCACTCGAAACCACAAATGTAAACCTCATGGTGGCGCTAGAGAAGTCAGGGAATCACCAAAGTCAGTAGGATTCACCATCTGGAGACCATGAATGTCTGTAGAAAATTTCATACATTTCCAATAGTCAAAGTGGTGGACAGAATGACAAACCATTGTTATAAACAGTTGTTATAACCTGTCGTGTCTTTCTGGCTCAAGTAAAACTGCATTAAGGTCGAGCAAAGCTATTGCATTTTAGTCTTCAACAGTTACAGTAAGACGCCTAAATCATTTTACTTTTGCTCTAATTCTGTCATTACCTTTAATTTCTCTTTGCATGAACACTTTTCTCTCTTGTCTCTGCACCAGCTGAGTTGATTCATTTCAACATCTGGCTGTTAATTGCTGTGATTTTCCTCGTGGTGATCGACACAGAGTTATCACCAATTAAAGGTGATGGAATGGACCTACTGTTCACGATACTTACCGCATTCAAAGTTGTTGCATAGTTATTTTTTACTGATGTTTTTTTTTCTGACTGGAGAGCTGATGTGACCATGGAATGAACTGACAGCTTATCATACTGCATGTAATCACGTTTTTGTAGCATCGTCAGGGCTTCAGGTCTTAATA
The DNA here is from genome assembly GCA_008360985.2 of Macquaria ambigua. Taxonomy (NCBI): domain Eukaryota; kingdom Metazoa; phylum Chordata; class Actinopteri; order Centrarchiformes; family Percichthyidae; genus Macquaria; species Macquaria ambigua. Next base: position 38,227 of record VMKM01002223.1, on the reverse strand, counting down.
CTGAAACATCATCCCTTCAGCCATAAAGGACTCTCACTACTAATTTAGCAGTGACAGTGTAAGAAAAACACAGTCATTACAAATAGTAATGCACAAGGAGAGTGATATCAAGTCAATGTCTGTGTTCAGGACTATGCGACTACACACCAACATTAACGGCAGGGTGTACAGAATGAGTCCAATATCTTTCCAGCGTTACCATGAAAAGGCCCCTGGGAGCCCATGATGTTCTCGCTGATAATGACTCCTCAACTCAAATGGCCCCCAGTGGCAACACCATCCCCTGACTTTTCACTCTCAGTATCACTGCTGTCATTTCTACTAACATTACTGCTGCTACTGATAGTGCTATCTAGGAGTGGAATGATAATTGACAGAATTACATATCTTTAAAAAAAAGAAAAAATTAATAATTACCGTATTTCCACATGTTTATATAGTAGCTCCACAACAACCATTACTGCAATAAGCAGCTGTGGACTTCAGGGGGAGCACCTCTTCTTTAACATTAACTCAGTAGCAGCAACATAAAGAGCAGAATATACACTGAGACATCAGGGCTCATTTTTATCAAGCATTTTACATCAGCAAATCAATCCTAATTTCCAAAACATGCTCAAAATGTTTTTATCCCTGTTTTAGCTATGTTAGCTATGTGAGGTAGGTAATATATAGTTATATAAAAGGTAGAAGAGAAGACTGAGTGTAGCTATAGTTGAAGCCCAGTCTTTTTGTGAACATGCTAATGTGTTAGCTTGTTACCATACCTACAGTAAGGATAACATACATTTTAGCCTTACATTTTGTTTTATAGCATGCTAGCACACCCAAACTTTTGTGTGTTAACAAATTTAGTTTACTATACCGTTCAGCATGTTGTTTGCTAACACAGAGCGTGCAATGTTTTAGTCCAGACATATTTCTTCAACTGACATGACAAATGTTTACTGCTCCTAAAGTAGCAGCCCCTTCTCTCCTCAGTCTGACTGTAAGGCTAATAACAAGTTTAGAAATTTGAAATATGTTGTTGACTAAACATGCGTACAATTACTTGTTAACATGTTAACATTCGGCAGGTAACATTCAGCATGCGCATATGCTGCTACACGTACACTTAGCATGTCATTTTTAGAATGCTTACATACTAAGTTAAGTATAACATTTAGCATGTTAGCCTCTTAACATGCTAAATGCACATAATGTTTAGCATGTTTACGTGTTAGTATTGCATGCCGACATGTTAACATTTAGCATTTTAGTGTTGCAGGCTGAACTGTAGCGTTTTAGAATCCCATGTTAGCATTAATCCCAAAGTGCATCTTCAGGTTAAAGGAACTGAATCGTTTAGTTTGGATGTATTTGGTGTGAAGTCAGAGGATCACCAGTGTCATTAGGATACATCCTCTAAAGGACATGAATGTCTTCACAAAATTTTACTAGCAATCCATCCAATACTTGTTGAGAATTTTCCCTCAAGGACAAACTGTTGGACCAGCATACTAACTAAACGAATGACATCACCGTGCCTGGAGCCACACTGCTAGCGAGGCTAAAAGTACTAAATAGAAAAACCCACTAATTTAAATATCTGCATGAGGCTATCCTCCTGAAGCTGCTGAGGATAAAAGGACCAAAGTGAAGCCTGCACTTATAGCAGCTCAACAGAGCAGAAACAGACTGTGACAGAGAAAATCTCAGCGGGGCTCGGCCGTTCACTCGGTAATTGTCCAATTTATGCAAACCATGCTGAGTGGCGGGGAAGCGCGGCCAATAGGAGCAGCGACGAGGATATTTAAATCCCAGGAGGGAGAGGCGGTCACGGGGTGGCGACGGTGTGCTGCGTTCATACGGCAGCCACCCGCGTGATAAGAGAGCTCATTCAATTTCCTCTTTGTGCTGCGACTGGAGTCTGCATATCTGTGTGCATCTGTGTGCGCGCGTGTATGTGTGCGCGCGCGTGTGTGTGTGTGTGTGTGTGTGTGACAGAGTGAGTCAGAGCGGGTGTGTGTGACAGAGTGAGTCAGAGCGGGTGTGTGTGCAATGTAAGTGGACGAAGAAGAAGAAGGCAACTGTGTTTCTGTGTGCATGTATTGTGCCATACCATATAAAAACCAGTTAACAGACTGTTGAAACTTTATTGGCCTTATGTGTGTCTCGTTGTGTACATTGACGTGCTTGTGATAACCTTGTACCTACATCTGATCAAATATCTGAGCAGTTTTATAATCTAACGTACAGCTGAAGGACTGACAGAGCTAGAAGAAAATGACAGATGTTTTTCAACAGCAGTCTGACAAACATCGAGTGCCATTTTCTCCAGTACAGCACCAGGATCAGCTGGTCATGTTACTGTTGTAATGGTCATGGTGACTGGTCAGAATGTGTTGGTATTTGTGTTTTATTGTGTTGTGTTTAAAGTGTCTGAGCGGCCGTTCAAAACGTGTGTTAAAATAATAAAGTGAGGAGACTCGTCTGGTTAGTTACACTGTTACACACAGTCTAGTTTGACATGACATGGTATATTTATTATCACTGCGTAACAAGCTAATTATTCCAAATGATATAGTCAATAAAATATACATTTTATTCTAAGTTAGCATTAGAGCTCTTGACATTTTTCATCGCAGGAACAGCTGCTGCAGCACAGTTAGCTAGTTGAGCTAGCTGTAACTTTAGACCAAAGATGGTCTTTTTAATATGACACCTGTGGTGGATGTGGTGAGACTTTTTACTGGTATTTACTACAGCGAGCAACATCAACCTGAAGACAAAACAGGAAGTGGAACAAATAAAAAAAATGGGTGGGCTGCATGAGGTCAATACAAATGCAGCAGGTAATCCATCACAGTGAACATCAAGTCTGCATTCATTTTTAGTCAAAGTTTCATTATTACTGCATGGTAATGCAGCTGTAAAGGTGTATTCATTTGATAAGTGTGCATTTCCTTATCACAATGTTACTTTGACAGACATTAAAGCAGAGTTGCTGTTCGCTGTGATGAGTTACACATCTGTAGCAAGTTTCAGAGTCTGCTAATAGATTTTCATATTGTATGGTAATTACTGGAAACCAAGGGCTGCCTGGAAGGCAGGAAAATGCATCCAAATGTCTGAAACAAGATTTAGCATGCGGCTAGCTGTAATATAAAGAACACATTGTAGTAAATGTGCTAAAACATGGTCCTCTAACTGATTTGAACACCAGATGGTGATTCCTGTTGTCTCTGTGCAGCTGAGACAGCAATCTTTCAAAGTTGATTTCATCACGTCGTCACATATAGAGACATTTAAGCTATAACAATCCCGCTGTTGCAATCTTTGCTAACGTTCAGTTACTCACACCAGCACGGGTCGGACAGCGTTGTTCATGTTGCCATAGGCGGCCCTGCCCAGCAGCTCCCTGAAGCAGCTCTCTGCCAGCGCCGCTGGGTTTTCCTCGCCATCCTGACCCGCCCCTGAAGGCGTGCTGGGGTGCCCCGCCCTGTCAGAGAGAGACAGATAGTTTAGAAAGTGTGTCTGCAAAAAAACTGGGAGACTCGTCCTCGCATTATTTCCTGAGCAGCAGGACAAAGAAACCAGACAGTGTGTGTTTAGAAAAGAAATACAAAAGCTTTAGGAAGTGAATACAAGCCGGATCACTGCTGCGCAAGCGTATCCAAAAATGACTGAGTTACAGCATCCTCAATACAGTCAAGGTTAAAGGACTGAAAACAGCAGACTTATCCACCATCGCACTGATTTAATTTAACAGAAAAAAGAAGCTCAATGAGTGTGCATGTGAGACTACAAGCCAAGAATCAATTCTTCATGTCGAACACAAAGAATCTGTAAAGAGAGAGAGGGGGGTGAGAGAGGGCAGAGTGCAATAACATTTAGAGGGAGGAAAAAAAAAAAAGAAAAGAAACTCTCAGGATATGAGAGAGATGGATGGAGAGAGAAGAATGAAGGACTGAAGACGGAGGAGAGACTGAAAAGAAATCAATCAGAGCGGCTGAAAAAAAGGGAGAAATCAAATGAAAGCGTATCGACCAGCCTCAATCACAGAGGTGTGTGTGTGTGTGTGTGTGTGTGTGTGTGTGTGTGTGTGTGCAGGCAAGACATTTGTATCTAGTATGAAGTAGTTCATATCGATATGATGAAGCTGGAACCTGCAATATTTGTGCGTTTTTTCCTGATGATCAACTAATTGATTAATTGTTTCAGCACTACTTTAAAGATTACGTTTTGTGTTTAAATGACGCTCTATAACTTAATTGTACAGAACTGCATATCACACTTTTATGAGTCTGAATCCATTTATCCAGATGTTGCACATCCAGATAACATGGATCACGAGCAGCAGAGAGAGATTTCTAAAGTTGTTAGTTCAAGGATCTCAGGGTCTTGCAAATAAGGGTAAGGGCCAGGTTATGTTAGAAAATAATAATTTCATACAACCGACCATGGGTGGGGGAGATAATCATTTGAATATGGGGGATACCGACGCACATTTTCTCCAAGACATTCATGGTGTTGTCACATGAAAAGTGAAAGAATGAAAAAGGAAAGCTTGAGAGAGAAGTTCAAATCCTGCATATTTTCTCATCTCCTCATGGCTGGCCAGTCACTGCATGAAGTGGCCGTGATTGTTGGACACAGCCCCCCCAATTCTGACTTCGGAAAGACGTGAGGGGAGGGGGTTTCAGACACTGATTGACCATACAAACCGGCAAACTGATGCCTTTAGAAAGAGTGTGAGAGAGCTCGGGATAGACCTGCTGGTCCTTCACAAGGAGCCAGTTGAGGTGGTTCAGCACCTGATCAGGATGCCTCCTGGAAGTCTCCCTGTGGAGGTTTTCAGATATGTCCAACTGGGAGCAGACCCAGAACATGCTGAAGGGATTACATAACTTAAACTGGCCTGTGGAAACCTTGGGATCCCCCAGGAGGAGCTGGAGGATAATAGCTTGGAAGAATGACATATGGGCTCCTTTGCATATGCTGCTAACGCCACAACCCAGACCACGACATTCAGCAGAAAATGGATGCTTTAATGGATACCCTCCAATAAGTTAGGTCTGAGCTGTGTGCATCTGCTGCAGCCATAAAAAGGCATTATCAGTCAAGTGTTAAATGATCCGTATGATTTTATTTTCTACATAGAGGTGGAACTATAGCTGCCAACCTCCCACCCTACCCCTAACCCTTCTCTAATATGTTTACATGGCTGGGATGCTGCATTACAGATAGATTTTTCAAAAAACACAATAACACCTCTGCACAGTTAAAAAGACAAGGGCAGGTGTGTTAAAGAGACATTTGAAGCACTCGCTTGCTGTCCACTTCAGTTTTAACAAGTTTTATTGGGAACATCGTGTCAATACACAGATCTTTGATGATTCACAACAAAATATGAAAAGGGTCTTTGTACCAAAACACTGCAGCCAATAAAAAAACATCTGAATTGCAAATAAAACTGGACAGAAGGTAGGAGCTTCTTTCTTCCGATGCTGTTAAGATGAATTATTGAATGTGTCCTGGTCCAGTTCAAACCTTCCCTTTACACTCATTAAAAAAAAAAAAAAAAACGCTCTTAAATGAAGATCATCTCCTACTTTTTCTTTTGATTTTATACCAGATGAAGAACAAGAACAGATTCTGAGCAGCACACCTTCAGGTTGAAGGTACAACGAGAAATAAAGTAGGTATTATTTTATATCTGAATGCTGCTGATAAGAACGCTATAAGAAACAGACAGTAAAAGAAAGAGTTTCTAGCTGCTGCTGCTTTCAGAAACGCTGCAATAAAAACAATTCTGATTCCAGAAACAGACAAAATTAAACCTGATTAATATGATGTAAGAGGCATGAGACAAACACTAAAAAGAAAAAGACTGAAGGGGACGTTTGAAAAAGGCAGTGAGTCAAATGACGAAAACAAAGATGAAAGAACTGATCAAGAAAATGGAGAGGAAGACAGAGAGTGACGGAGGAGGGAGATGGAGATGAAGAAAGACTGAGAGGGAGAAGAGAGTCAATGGAAATTAAATCAGCATCTTGATGGACTGAGGCAGATGAGAGCAGAGCTGGACGCTGCAGAAAATAAGGAGCAAACAACCCCAAATCCAGATCAGGATTCACAATGAATCATCCTCATGTTACATATTAACCTATTTTCTTTAACTTATTTAATTTAAATCAAGAGGGCTGATTGCACAGCGGTCATACACATTTATTAAGTTATATGAATATGATATATGCCCAGACCTACTCTAAGGTATGCTGATATATGAAAATAACAGATGAGGTGTTATTGATTACCATTATTCTCTATATTTTGACACATCTGAGTTACTTATCACTCACATAATATGAGTCTAATATAAAAATCTGTCCGTCAGCCAAAAGAAGAGAAGCTGAAGTGTCGAGGTGTAAAGTCCGAGGTGTGCACACTGGGTGTACAAGGGGATTCCAGGACTGTAGTCCTAAACAAGTCACAATATATTAAGGAAAAGTACATTTATCAAAGACCAAAGACAAGAGATGACGTGAGCTAAAACATTTTGATAAAACAATCTCACCACAAGGACCAGAAGAAGATCGAGCGATACGGTCGAAAGCTCCAGAATGGCTACTAATGGACCTTGTGGTGAGGTTGTTCCTGGGGTGAATAATCGCTTTCAATCACAAACCTTTACAACTGGATGAGTAAACTGTAACTAATAGTTAAATGTTCATAAAAAGGCCCATTTATATGTTTTTCTTTCTTTTTAAAATATCCAGTTTGATGCTAAATTTTCTAAAGGTGGTGAACTCTGCTAAAGTTTAGCTCAACAAGTCCTCATACCTCAGTGACAAAATAGTATAATAATATAATAATATGCCTGTTTCTTCTAAAACAACCCACATGACTTTACCAAAAATGATTCGTATGAGTGTTTTCTGCTCTGCTACCTCGGTTGTCAAGATTTGGTTAAGTTTAGGCAACTGAAACTACTTAGCAAGGTTAGGGAAATGTTGTGGTTATGGTTGAAAGACATCCACTTGACTGATGCTAGGAGACGGGATGCTAAGTGACATCTCCTTCCGAAGAGGTTTTGCAGCACTGTAACACATCAACACTACTTCTACCTTTGCCTTTGAGAGAGGACGGTCATTATTCACAAGACCACAAGAGGTCACTTGTAAACAAAATGTAAACATGGGCCTATTTTAAGCATTTGAAGAAATGACACATGATGTCGTTTTCCTGGAAAGTTAGCTTTTGATTTTTGTTCCACTGCCACCTCGTTGATCCTGCAGCTCTACATACAAAATAAAACTTTTTGTGTACAACTTTGTCATTTCCTGCAGAATTGCCAGGAATCCACAGTCCTGGCAGGAGACCAAGCAGGCCTCCCGTTATGTGTTATATTGATAAAATAATGCAATAGTAAATCACTTCCGCGGCAATAAGCCCGGTCGCAGATGGACTGTAGGCAGCCGGGTCTCAGGAGGGAAACAATGCAATTACTGTCGGCCCACACAGGCGGTTCAGGGGAAATTAAATGCTTATTGCTTGTTAGAAGCAGGGACATGAGAGATAAAAAATGAAAATCTCTCCTGTAATAGAAGGTAGGTTGGTGTTGTTTAATGAAGTGGCCAGAAAAAAAGTAAAGCTGGAGTTTGTTTTGATAATTGGTAGAAAAATACAAGGTAAGTGTTAAACTCGTTCAGAGGCAGGCAGACGTGAAATATCAATTCTAGACAGGATCCTGCAGGCCTCATATACCACGTTATAATGAATGAAAGGAAATGATGAACAGGATATGTAGAAATTTCCAATTTTGGTGCAGCTGTGAAAAATGCTGCAATGGCTTTGAATATTTGGCCGTGGAGGTGATTAAATATTAATAATAATAACCTTTATTGTTATAGTATGACATAATAAGACTAAACACATGCCAGAATAATAAAAGAGCAAAGTATTTCGTGCTGTGATCGATGAAGACGGACCAAATTAGGAGCAGAGGCTCACAAAATATAATTTACTGCAGAAATTAAAGTTTTTAAAATTTTGTTTTTAGGGGAATTTCTGGAAAGAGGACAGGGAGGTTAGTCCACAGTTTGGGGGCTGTGATACAGCAGCAAATACACAATAACCATTTAAAGTTTTAAGTATGTACCGGGGGACTGCTAGGTTGGTAGTGTTGGTACACGTGGGCATTAAAGCTCACAAATGGATGCTGGAGCCAAAACAAGGAGTGTTTTAAAAGTAACACCATGTCCACACTGGCCAGCTAGTGAAAGCAGCATTAGTTTCAGTCCTCAGTCAGTGTCTACACAGGATGCGTTCAGGCACAGTTACACATAAAAGTTACCTGCATTTGGCAAGAGCCCAATACACAATCACTGTAGTTTTGTGCCTAAGGCGGAAGAAAATAGACATTGAAGGGTAATTACGGTATTTTTAAACCAGAAGTCTCGCTCAAGGAAAAGTGTTGCTCTGAAATCTCACAAGAGGGGAGTTGCTGCAGGAAGACAGAAACAGTGTTTCTGGTTAAACAAAAAGGATCTTACTCTTTAACAAACAGGTCTGTCTCTGTAGGGATCCTTTCCATAATGTTGTCAGACACTTGGAGAACAGTCTGAGTCTGTCAGCGGCAAAAACAAGAACTTTTAATGGACAGACTTTTCACGGACGCAGCTGCCCCAAATCATTACGTTGCAGCCATGTTCACGTATTTAAAAAAAATAGGGCCCAGGTTTAAAAATACCGGAATTGCCCTTTAACTTTAAAAAGATACTTCAGGTAGCGGTTTACGCACAAATAAAACATGATCATTTGTGTGGCCTGTGTCAGCTGCACTGATTAAAATTGGAACAGATCTGTTCCAACAGACGCTCATGGGACAGACGTGAAAAACTGAATGTCTTGTGTGTAGGCAATATAATAATATAATAATGCATAAAATGTAAAACAAAATGTACTTCCCACAGACCCCTGCGGCCAAACAGATTTGCCTCACGGTTGTATTTGATGAGCTGGGAAATTTAAGGGTCTCTCTGTGGGCAATTTGTCAGTTTGAATTTTAGTGGCAGTAATATTACAGTCAAAAATGTTGGTCACAGGTTGCCCCTGTGAATTAGGGGTTGAGATGCAATGTCTGCGGTTCATCTCAGTCGGGGGGTTATTTGTTGCATCTCTCCCTCATTTCCTGTCATCTCTCCGCTATCACTAGTTCAGACTGAGAAAAGGAATGTTAAGAGGATCATTTTATTATTTTATTTAGAGAATTAGTCGTGTATTGGTGAACCACACGTGTGTGTATTTAATCAGTCAGTCAGTCCTGAAGAGGTTAAAAGAAACAAAGGAGCAGAGAAGCTGAGATTTGAAATTGACTTGATTTAAATTTTTATCCACTGTTTCCACATTTTATGAGATGCGACGTTAGCGATGAAGGGAACTGAGAGAAAACAACTGTTGGAGCTCAAAGTCATTTTCAAGGTGGCTGCCTTAAAACACAACACTGTGTGTGTGTGTGTGTGTGTGTACCTGTGTGTGTGTAGGTGTGTGTGTGTGTGTGTGTGTGTGTGTGTACACAAGCAAGCATTTAATTGTGAAACAAGGAGACACCTCTGCTTTCTGCACGCTGCCCACGTCCACCCTCCCCGAGAAGCAATTAACAGAATCAAACGCCCTTGACCGCGGCTTCCCACCGAGTCCGCCATGGCTCGATTAGAAACCCACAACACGCCGCCGTGGAAAAAACTGACCACGGCCGTGTTTGGGAACAACATTATCCGAAGCAGATTGTGTTTGTGCATTTGGGGAAGAAAAAATAAAAAGCTAAACACAACAAACATGGTTCCTCCTCCGGAGCAGTTATTCCCTCAGAGGCCGACGTCTAACTGTGTTTTTGTGGCGAGCGCTGAGTCACACTATTAAACTGACAAACCCCGACTCTGCTGATGGACATTTTGTTTGACAGGATGCTGCTGGACTGCAGTGATGCTGAGCTGCTCAAAGGAGGGAGGCCCGCCTCTGAATGGGCAGAAAACTGTGACAACATCATCAGAACTAATGTCCACCTGTCTTTTACAGGATGTTCAAAGAGCTGCACGCCTGAACAGCGCGGTGAGGGAAAGATTTCTGGTGAATCACTCGCACCAACTCTTTTAGCTTTTGGTTTTACAGCACATTTACTGTCTGGTTCAGTCTCAGTGTTTCCTTCAGTAGCAAGTAGCTACACCAAACAGTAGGAAATATCCTTAATACATTATTGGACAAGTTCACAACCAATAATCGATTAATTATTAAAATATTATGTAACACAAAGCAAACGTCTTCCCATAACAACAGTGTTTTAAACTACTAGCATGGCCAATAATCCATGGAAATGAGCTATTTGAGCAGTAAATTGAACATAATTCCAATTATAATAACAAAATATTGCCTAATTTAAAATTGCTGGTATTCACTGAATGGCCCGTCAAGTTTAAAATATTAAATATAGAAAATAATGCTGCACAACCTCCAGGCTTCATTAGAGGACGTAATTAGATGATACTGAACATGCTGGGTAGATTTAGCACCTAATACAAAGTCTAACAAACAAACAAAAAGGACTGTTGACTATGTTTACTAACATATTAGCCATTAGGTGAAGGTCAGGTCTGTGTGTCTGTCTGATGGTTTTTATGTTTTTCTGCCCCCTGGTGGCCAAAAAGCAAGTAATGCAGCTTTAAGAAGTTACCCTCAACTTTCCTTTTACTAAATTCTGCTCTAAAAACAATTCATTGTTTCCTTTTCTCTTGGAGGAGGGCAGCAATACAAATTTGAGTTATCTGTTATGAAACGGAGTGTATAGTTTTGACCTAATTTTGGCGCTAGAGGAAAAGTCAGGGGGGTCACTGAATTCTTTAAGAAACATCCTTTGTTGAACATACATTTCTGTACAACATTTCATGGCAATCAATTTGATAGCTGTTGAGATATTTCACAAACTATTGCTGACAAACCAACGCTGCTTGAGTGGCTAAAATGTTTCAGTGATCTTAAAACCTCAACAGTAAAGGTCAAGTTTCGGTGTCTCTTCCTTTAAAATAAAATAGCGACTGCTTCCTTCTTCAGTTGCTTCTTAACGAAGAAGTTCAACAGTCATTTAGGCGTAAACTCACAATGGAAGAGGCAGAGACACCAGACAGACAAGAAAAGTAAATTACACGTCATGTGTTTTCAGTTGGACTCTGCTTGCTGTGATTGCATGGAGCTGTGTGATTGCAGATGTTTGAACCAGGCGACATGACAATGTAATGTTAGCTGCATGATTACAGGTGACGATCATGATGATTACTGTGCAGTTTGGACTCTTTGCTCTGATGACTGGGAGGCGATGCATTTCTGCAACAGGCCTCCCAATCTTTTTTCTCCAGGACAGGGAATTTTCAATGATATCTAGCGGATATCTACCCTCACACTGCTCATCAGTGGTTTGTCTGTGGCACGGGAGAAGCCTTTGATTCCCTTTGAGAGACCATTAGAAGTCGGTGCTGATTCATGTGACTTTATACTGAGATTGTCTCCAGAACAACAATGGCATTGGTTGGTTGTTCAAATGCCTAATACTACCTAGGTTTACCTAAGAACCTTTAGTGGTCAGTTTTCAAACCACAAGAGCTGCCGACACAATGCTGTCTTAACAACGTTTTAAAGGGCCGGTCAATCAAATTACAGACAACATTTTCTAGTTAGCCAGGTAGAGAGTGTTGTTGGTTTTATTATCACAGAGCCTTCATCTGATAATCAGACTGAATTGCCATTGCCATCGTTTGTTGGGTTATTTAGTTTTAATTTGCACTAACCAATCAGTAGCGACTCACTTATCCACTGCATATCCAACACTGATATAATTTACAGTCGACACAGAGTCTGCTGCAGCCGTTGGTAAAAGCACTGACAGATCACTGAAATCTGTCGATTTAAGAGTTGCTATTTATGCAAGTCGACAACCCGTAAAGCTGCTTCATTCTAATCCACGCTTGTCATCATTTTCGGGACATTTTTCTGTTACTATTTTACATGGATGTAGCTCAGCAGTTTACTAGCAATGTAGGAAGAGAACATCTCTATTTATTAATCCTTCCTATAAAGCTCTGATTGGTCGATGGTTTCTTCAACCAGCTGAAATGGCTGTTAATGAGTGCAACACAAGACCTATTTGGTCGTATTTCAGAGGTCTGAAACCAGGCTACAAAAATCAATGAACCTTCATTTGTCACGCACAAAACTTTAGAAAAATGACATCTGACAAGGTCAGCAGCAACATTGCTTTCCAGATACAGTGTCCAGGTGAAAACACAGATTTCTCAGGGATTACTTTCTACCGAAGAAATAGACATGAAATCAAAACCATCTGCAATGCTACCAGAGGTAAGTGAGCAAATATGTTTTGTTGTAATTTAGGTGACTGACCCCTTAAATGGGTAAAAGATTTAAATTCAGCAAGAAATGTCCTCTTAGCAAGAACGGTCTCAGAAGAGAAACAAGTCCCATGTAAACCTATTTTTACTGTTTGTGTAAATCTACACAAATACAATGCTAAAAAATGATGTCCATGATAATTCTTTATACAGTTCTGTAGTGACATGGTTTTGAACAACAAAGACGAGTGGTTCCGTGAATCTTGTACAGTTCATACTCAATAAGGAAATGAAGAAATACAAATTCTAGCCAATACGGCAATGACCAGATTTTTAAGAGTCATTGAAGTCAGATTTTAACATTTAACTAAGTGTCGTTCCTGTTTAACCTCACACATCCTGCCTCTCCTCCTTCAAAGAACACACTTCCCTCCTCAGATCTGACTGAAGATCTGCTCATTAAGTCGCAGGAAGACCATTAGAAAGGGCTGGAATGTTGCCATTAACGCAGAGATGTTCCCTGAGGTGATGAACGCACCGCAGCTGAAGGAATATATGCACCGTAATTATATATGGATTATGTGAAGGCTGTATTTCCATTTAAATCATGGAAGATTAGATATGTTGATTGGACTGCTAGGAGCAGGGGAAGAGGGAAAGAACAAAACTGTAGGATTAAAGAGAAAGATAAGATGAACATGATGGTTGGATGTTTAACTGTGGAGAGACATAAGGAAATGGCTTTTTCCGTTTTCTAAAACACATAGCAAGAGTTCAGAGTCCACAACCATAGGGACTCGGCAGTTGATCCTTGGTGGTCCATATTTCTGGAACAATATGGAATAATGGTCCAACAAGGCCGGTTTTATTTCAATGGCACAGAATAAGACTAATTCTGAAGATGCAAGTACCTTTCTCATGCCTCAGTATCCCATAATCTGATGCAGGCCTGTTAATGGAGCATTTGGGTAATCCTGGACAACTCAAGTTGGAAAACACAATGTGGCCATGTCATATTTCCTGGGTGCTCAGGGGGTCATTGATCACACGTAAATACATGATCTTGACCAAAAACAGCCACCGCAGGGTGGAAGCTGTTTGTTCTTCAGTTCATCCCAAAGGTGTTGGATGGGGTTGAGGTCAGGGCTCTGTGGACGCCAGTCAAGTTCTTCCACACCAAACTGGGAAAAGCATTTCTTTGTGGAGCTGGCTTTATGTTGCTGTCATGTTGAAACAGGAACGGGACAAACACAAAGCACACAGAGACCTGACCTGTCAATTACCAACAGTCATTTACCTTGAACCATGAAGGCAATCTTTCTCCAGCCTTAACCAAGTAGTTTGTGTTGCCCAAACCTAACAAAGCTTTAACCACAGAGGAGGAAGATTAGAAAACACTCTTCTGAGTCTTTTTGGGAAACACTAACAAACAATTTGTTTTGTTGTGTGAGGACTGGTTGTTCTCTGGTGAGGTTGTAGAGGAGCAGCAGGTTGTTCTGAAGGACACATTTTGGCCCAGGTTGTGTCTTGCTGAAGGACATGTTTTTGTATTGTTACAGACCCTACTGGGCTCACACGTGCAAGTCAAACTGATTTGATCTTATTCCGCTCAAACCGAGTACAAAGGAAAGCTTGCAGGGTGCACTGGCATCATTTGAAAAGGAAAATTTCGTTTTCATGTGCTAATAATGTCCACAGTTGGTGAAGGTTGTTCTCAAGGTGATTTCTTTGATGTACAGTGTGACACTTCTCATCAAAGAGAGGCCTGCGATGCAAATTCACAGTTAAAAAGGAGAAAAGAGAGCACAAATCTGTTTTATGTGAACCAATATTCATATTTATACTACCCCTCAGATTTTCTCAGCAGGTTTGACACATTTCACCACACTAACAACTCTGCTCTGCAAACAGTCACTGATACTCAACTCCTCTGGAGCATTGCAGGTACCCTGTGGAGGATTCGACCACTAGTGGTGGTTTGGAGCAATGTTTTTATGAGCAGGTCCCTGTTTGGTTTGTATCTCCTGCTCTACTAGCACAAGCATGTGCATGAGGACACAGGTGCACATGCGGACTGCAGAGGTCTGCACGTCTATTACATTAGGGGCTATATGACTTCCTTAGGCTTTAAGCGATCCTGCTGATAAACAGGTGTTCATGGTAAAGTGCCAAGAAATGGTAGCCTGAGAACCAGACGAATCTGCGAGCTAATGTTTTATTTGCTCTGGCAGATGCGTCTGGTCCTCCTCCCATCCAGACAGATCTCCAGCCGACCTGGCCCGGGTCGGGTCAATCACAACCTAACATGGGGCGGGTTTGATACGATATTGTAAACAACCAAGATGGCTGCCGCTGATGTAGAACGTTCTGAATCTGCTATCAGTTTTAAACGAACTGTTTCATTGCTCTGATTGGTTGTAGGTCTATCCAATAGCATCCAGAGGCATTTTGGTCTGCGCCTGGTGATAATGGCCCTTGGAAATCTGACATGAAACAATAATGGATGAGTTTTCAGTCTTGTATAAACCAACCAGAGTGACGGGTTTATACAATGACTGCTGTTTTCTGTTCAGGATGGACGCCGACACTTTGGGGGTTTGAGAAGAGCCTCGCCACTCAGACAGAAGCTCCAACGTGTCCAAATAATGACATCGAGACACCGGTCGGGGTCGGATCACATCCTAACCCCTTAATTCCTCCACATGTGATGGTACTTGTGGGGCTTTAGGTAGAGAAAAGCAAGCAGGAGAAGAAGAAAAAACACACAAGGAGGGATACAAAAAAAAGAAAAAGAACAGGGTCCAAAAATAGCTTTTTGTTCACATGGAAACCACCCGAATGAGACAGAGAGGAAGGAGAGAGGAAGCCACGGTGAGAGCGAGGAAGAGAGGAGATTAAAAAAAGAAGAGAATAAAAGAGATAAAGAGAGAAGGTGTTAAAAAGGAGAGGAGAGGAGAGGGAAGAAAGGAGGAGATGAGTAGGAGAGAGGATAAAAGAAAATTAAAGAGAGGAAAAGGAAAATGGCAGGCAGAGGAGAGGAGATGACAAGATTAAGAGGAAAAATTAATAAGGGATTTTCTTTTTCTTTTTTGTTTTATCTGTCTTGTTTTGTCTCTAACTTTTTAAGCTGCCATCTTGGCCAGGTCTCCCTTGCAAAAGAGGTTTCTGACCACAATGGGACTTTCCTGGTTAAATAAAATGCATTTTAAAAGAAAACTAAATATGTGGATGTACAAAGGCATACTTTTTTTGCCCTGAGTTTTGCCCATCAGGCTACACACATGCACCCCACCCACTGATACGTGGAGATTAGTGGGGCTCTGCATGACAGGAAGAGCTGCAGACACTACTCAGGGCTGGGAAAATGTTTTGCCTCCTGCTGCATGTTTTTCAGGTTAAAAAAAAATGATTTTATTGATATTTTGATTTACTTCTTTCCAGTCAAGATGAAAATACAACATTACCGATCAATGATGCTAAATGTGATTTTATGTTGGGTGTGAACATTAATAATACAGCAATTATTAGAGGATTTTATTTTTTGTTTTGTTAGACTACTCTTATTACAGAACAATAACCAATTTCATTATAATGTAGTACTTACCAGAATGATGCAGACATTTTTTGTTGCACCCCTAACTTCACTGTTTATGTAAATGTAAGTACAATATGTATCTACATGTTCGTATTTTAAGTTGGCTTAAGTTTAGTGAAAGTCCACTGCTCATTTTTACTGGAAAAGAAAACCAAAAAGTGAAGAAAAAGAAAAACCAAAGTGCCGTACTAATCAATGCATTTTGAGTTCATGTGTATATTATATATATATATATATTTTTTTATTTTTTATTATTATTATTTTTTTATTTATTTATTTAATATTAAGAGAAGATATGGGATATGGTAGAGGATGGAGGAAAGGAGGAGGAAATGAGAACAGATAGGAGTCAACTGGAAAACACAGAAGAGAAGAAGAGGTGAAGAATGGAGATTAAAGACGAGAATAAAATAAAGAGTAAAGGTGAGCCGACAGGTGAAACGCAGAGAGACCAGAGTTAAGCTTCCTGTCCCGCCTCGTTGATCTTTGCATTAATAAATCTTCCCGGCCTCAAGCACAGGTGAAAGCAGAGCAGCGTTCTCAGTCCCAGGAGGGGATGAGGAGGCGCAGAAAACTCCTCAGTGTGATACGTCGCCAGGATTTCCTCCTTCACACAGACTACAGGTCTGGGTTTGAGGACTGAACGAATATAATGAGGTCCGAGGTGTGTGGAGGCGGTAGGAGAGCGAAGGCTTTAATTCCCAGGATTGAGTTCAGGCGAAGGTTTATATTACTTCAGCCAACGCTCCAATCCAGAGTGACTTACATCAGATCCAACAGCAGGATTTACTTTAGATCCTGACTCGTCTCGCACTGCAGGCAGTGAATCTTAAGGAGGTAAAAGGTCAAACAAAGAGACAGTATTGTGTTCAAAACTGCCTGTCGTTGGAAGTGAAGTCATACAACAAACTATTTTATTGTCCGCCCCCACACATATATTGCACCATATTACCAACATCGTCAGTCGGTACCAGAAATTCACGTAGAGAACACCAATATAAGAGGGTGTGCTGTCACTGCCGAAAAATATGTAAAATCTAAATTTTATCGGGTATAAAGGGCGCTTTCATTCCAAAAACGAGTGTCTTTCTGATATCAAAAGTGCTTTCCAAACTGTTTTAATTAAATAACAATTTTGTGCTTTTCTGCATTAACCTTGAGAACCTCCAGGACATTTATCCAAAGTGACAGTAAGGAGGTAAAGAAACAGCCAAGACAGCCGACTGTATGAGCAATAAATCACCTGCTGTCCCCAGAACACTGCTCCGATATGATAAGAGAAATGTTTGGGAAGGAAACAAAAGCTGCAGAGAAAACAAAGAACTTTTTCAAAAATGAGTTATGATCAGGTGAAACTCAAGGACAGTACAGTAGAGCAGGCTTTGTTTCCTCCCCTCTCATTGTTAAGTCTTGTATACAGTATAAAGACAAAAAGAGTTTTGTCACAATCAACATATTTTTGGACATTTTCCTTATTTTCTACTTAATAAATCTCAATGTTGGATTTGTCAGCTCTGCTTCTGTACGTGTCCCCTAGAAAGTACTGCATATCAGAAATGTTAGTGAGTTTATTCCATTTTTTTATTATTATTATTATTATTATTATTATTATTATTATTATTATTATTATTATTATTAATAAGTGACTTTGGCATGTCAACAAAAGCTCACTGGCATTTTCTCTACAGTTTTCTCTTCACTTTATATTATCTGACGCCTTTCTGAAACTAAAGGACCTTATGTACAATCAAATGTGGTGAATAGTTTCATGTTGCAGCAGAAACACAACAAGTTAAAAATTCTGATGCAACAGTGGTTTAATCCTTTCTGGGTATTTTTAGGGTGAAAAAACTGAACAATTAGAGCATCAGACATCTGATCTCTAATCTAGACGAGGCTAACAGGATGTTCCTTGGTGTGTATACTGTATGTTTATTGAGGATTCTGGAGGTTTACAGGACTCAGTGACACCGATTCTGAAACTGGATGTCGAGGCTTAAATTCAGCCTGAGGATCACAGAGCAGAGCGACACCAGAGGGATCTGAGATCTGTTACTGTGCAGAGGAAGAGAGAGTCCCAGATGGATTACCCCCCCCCCCATTTACCAAGGGAGAGATGGTAAATGGACTTTACAGATTGGACTCAGTCACAGTCCGAGGCCAAGGTCTCTTGGCCAAGGACACTTTGACATGTGGACATGTGGAGGAGCCAGGGATCGAACCACCAACCCTGCAATTGGACGACCCGCTCTACCTGAGCCACAGCCGCCCCAATGTTTGCAAAACATTTTAAAACACCTCTTTATATACTGCAGTCCAGTTCAACACCACTGCAAACCACAACCTCAATAATAAACGTATAGTTGAATGAATATGTCTCTGACAGAGTCAATTAAACTGAACTCAGAATCATCATTGTAAGGCTAGAATTCATGGCTGAGATGTTGTATTGGATTATTGGATTTTACAGGTGTATCTAATAAAGTGGCCACTGAATGTATGTTTTATATTTTTTAGAAACTGACAGAATGACTGTCTCTGACAGAGCAGGTCAGAGGTGATTTGGGTGTTGTGATTGACTGATCAAGACCTGATCAGCAAACAGATATACAGTACGCTCCTTTACCACTAGAAGTCACTGTAACCAGCACTCATTTGTAGATCCTGTTTGATAATTAACTTTTTGATAAAAAATAGTCACAGGTGTATTCTGGGATATCCAGGTAAAAATGACCCTTATTCTCACAGGTGGAGAAAAGTTTGATGTTGGAGGAGAAGTTGTTTGCTTTTCTGATTGCCTGGAGAGGAAAGCACCAGCTCTGCATGTATAATTGATTGACAGGGAATTTTTGTGTGTTTGAGGTTTGGCCCATTAATAAGGTCACCTCCAAACTACAATAGTGCACATCTCAGAATATCAAATATTTGCCTGAGAGTAACCTTTCGCTACAGTTCCAAATTCGGGGTGGAGAACAATGAGTCACAGTAAAAACAAATCACAGGAAGACTTTGGTTACAGCTGTCCCAAACTGAACTCTGCATGTGTTGGCATTTGTGTATATATTCATGTATTGTGTGTGTGCAGTACCTGTCCAGGTCTTCGCTGTCCTGCATGTTGAACAGCATGGACGGGATCAGTTTGTCCATGTGCTGAGGCTCCCAGATGATGGCCTGCAGCTCATCGTTCACCGTCTTCCTCACCACGCCCTGCAGACCTTTAATCCCGGCCACACGGATCCTGACACGGACACACAGTAACAGTAAGACTTCCATGAAAAGAGCTCTAAAATATCCTCACTCCAAACAAACACTCAAACTGTTTTGGGATGGAATTACAAGTACAGTAACACAGACATACAATTTGGGTGCTGTTCGTATCTGTTTAGTATTTATTTTGATTTCTCCAGTACTATATAGTAGATGTTTTGTCAGTGAGTTATGAATTTTGTTGCAGACAATGAAGATCTGAAGATGTGATTGTGAAAGTTGTTTAAGTTGCTTCTCTATTTTTGGACTTTTTTATTGTTTGAAAATGTAGAAGCAGCACTCTGGTGTCTTGTGATGCAGGTTGGGTATTAGGTGTACGCATGACAATAAAAAAAATTGCATTCATTCATACATAAGACTGTATAAGTAAAAAACACAAAGGAGACTGTCCTAATTGGAACAGGTTTATGCTTTCTGGAAAAAAGATCTCCTGTGCTCATGCAAGTGTGACACCTTCTGACACCTTTCTATCAGAACCAGCATTAACTTTTTCAGCAGTTTAAGTTACAGTAGCTCTTCTGTTGGATCGGACCACACGGGCCAGCCTTCGCTCCCCACCAGCATCAGTGAGCCTTGGCCGCCCATGACCCTGTCGCCGGTTCACTGGTTTTCCTTCCTTGGACCACTTTTGGTAGGTACTGACCGCTGCAGACCGGGAACACCCCACAAGAGCTGCAGTTTTGGAGATGCTCTGACCCAGTCGTCTAGCCATCACAGCTTGGTCCTTGTCAAAGTCGCTCACATCCTTATGTTTGCCCATTTTTCCTGCTTCCAACACATCAACTTCGAGGACAAAATGTTCCCTTGCTGCCTAATATATCCCCCCCACTGACAGGTGCCATTGTAACGAGATAATCAATGTTCTTCACTTTACCTGTCAGTGGTCGTAATGTTAAGGCTGATCGGTGTAGTTTCCTTCACACATATACTGTACATATTAGTAATCAAGCTTTTCCCTTGTGCCTGTGTATCTGCTGTACGACTTAGTGTAGTTTGAGAGTTTGTCATATTACTGAAGCTGCAGAGATGACTCACTATGTCTCTCAACTTCAACTTCCAACTCTTGCCTGGTTTCTGAGAAAAAAAGAACTCAACGTGATAACTTTGAAATTATATAGAAACTAAGACCACTCACACAAACACACAAGCATACACTCTCCAGTCTCTCCAAACTGCCAGACAGAAAAGCCTCGACAGATTCTGCAGAGCAGGATTGGTCTCAGGACCAATCAGAGCCCCGCCAGTCTGACTTCACCATTTACTATTTCTGTCTCTCCTCTGTTTCCGACACAAACAACAGCATGAGCAGTAATATGAAAAACAGGGCGGGTGACCTCGCCTTAGGCCTAATCCAATAACCACCAGAGAAATTCTATTTGGGAATTCCTCTCCACCTACAGCGAGACGCCACCGAATGGAATAATGAAATACAGAAGAAAAAAAGCAAAGTGAGAAGTCATACTGTTTACAGCGTGGCAGCGGCAAGGTATCAAGCCAACTCGAAAATAATCCCAGCATCCCCTGGCTCTCACCGTACCACACACCTCCAACCAACACCAGCATGCACACACACTCATACATACAAATGGAGATAAAAGTGCATTTCTGTGCACACACCTCTGCACAAACACAGGTCTCAGCTGCTGCAGTGGTATTTTTGCATAACAACTGCAGTAATACTGGAAGAGGGAAGTTATTTCCACAATGAATGAGAGAGGGAAGTCTTCAGGTATTGTTTTAATACACTGCAGATCTGTATTAGAGTCAGAGGGTGGGCGTCTCGGTGGGAGAAGGCGTCTTGTAAAGTGCTGTGCTGTGTCACAGCCTCGCCTGAGCCTCACTGCCACCACCGCCGTCGCTGAGCTATTTTTACCAGCCTAACAATCCGGCTGGCAGGCAGAGAGAGTTTCTGTGTCTTCAAAACAATGAGGGAGTCTGTTTGCCTTACGTCTGGCTCCCTAAACAGGCTCATTTTTCTCTGCTGCTTCTGATTTTTCAAAATGCACCTGCTCAATTACTCTACTGTGCAAGAATTCACATAGAAGATATTTTATTTTATAATAAAGTTGAAGCAAATAATATTCTATTCTCAATACTGCTCTGTTCAATACAACTTTATTTATCCCTGTAAGGGCAATTATATGCAGCACCTTGCCAGCCAGATCAACAGACACAAGTACATTAGATACAAAAAAGAAAGAAAAATACTGTTGATCACAAAAATAAAAACATTAAAAAACTATTAGCTTAAAAACTATATGTGGAATTGGTAATAAATACATTAATTAATCATTATATATATCTAAAATGACACAAAATCTAAAAAGATAAACAGGGACGGATGGAGGCCATACAAAAGCATAAAAACATTTAAAAAACCCTATAAGGAATTGAGAAGATGCAGTATATATGGTACAGAAAACAATAAGGGGCCCAATATTGAACCCTGGGGGATTCCATATCGGATGCTAGCTGGAACAGATAATACATTGCCTAAAGAAACTACAAAACTGGTTGGAGGATTTAATTGCTGAGCGTATACACTCGGTGTCCAGTTTATTAGATCCACTTATCTAAAACGAATGCAGTCCGATCAGTCCTGCAATGAATCCTACCTTCATAAAAGCTGTCATGAAATGTTCGGTTTTGGTTGAAAATGTTTTAGAGAGGCTTTTATTCAACGTTATGGCCATTATGGGGGCTACAGTAGTTTGTGATGATTTTTAATTGTACTTAGAGATGTTTCTAATATTTTGTCTACCCTCATTGACATAAAACATCTCTCAGTCACAATAATGTATGTATTTACATCCTTATACTTCCAGAATCTCTTTTCATTTAAGACTGCGTTGCTCCCAAGATGTGTAGGGTTTCCTGGAATGTTTTTCCACCTGTGTATTCTAACCTCGTCTCTAAAATGGATGTGCACTACCCATTACTCACAAATGATCTTATTCCCTCAGGCTCAGATTGGTGCTGGTGCTATCTGTTTTTGTTTCTTCCAAAAACCTTACCCATCATCTTTTAAAACTACACATTTGTATACAGTATACCACATACCTGCTAGTCGATTTGGGATGAATCTTTTCAAATTCTGATAAATGTAACCAGTGTTCATTACACATTACAGGCAGGTAAGCCTGTTTCTCTGTAAATCACTTCACATTTTCACATGATTTAAGCCAAGCTATTCTCTTCATTTCATCATGTATCTTTCAAACAATTGTATTTCAATCTGGGGAGTGCAGCAAGGTGGTGGTGTTAGTGAGCCGTGTGGTCTCAGTGGGAGGGGAAGGCCATGAAATATGGATCAGGAGGAGATATATTTAATTCTGTATTCACTGGATTCAAGTGGGATGAGACCTGCACTGGTGAGGATGGTGTTACAGCCCCTCCCCCGGTAGGATTTGCCATCACTGCATTAAAAGAGGAGGTTGTTTCTGAAAGGTGGAATAGTGGACGTAGACAGTAAAGTGTCGTCATAATAATCAAAAAAGATCTAACAGTGGAAAGCTACACTATCAGTTTTTGGAAGTGAAAATCAATGCAAGTAATGTGCATGCAGGTTTTCATTTTATCCAAAGACACAGACGCAAGACACAAGATCCAAATGCAGCTTATTTCTCCGACTCGAGCTCAATTTCACCACATGAAGAGAACTAATCAGAGAAACTATTTGCAGTATCAATAATCAATCAGCTGTTTTCGCATGAATGTGAACAGCGGTAACAACTGCTCCAGGGAGCTAAAGAGTGAAATTAAACAATTCATCATTTTGTCGCGGGCCGCCTCACTTTTGGAACAATATTTAGATTAGTTTTGGTTTTAAAATGAAGATAATGAAATAATCTCTAGGATCAGAGAGAGGGAACAGTCTACACTTATGGTTCTTTATGAATGATGCAGCCTCTCTCTGGATTTAATCAGTAATCAATATGTCATCTTGTTTTGAACTGTGGGGATTTCTTAAGTACTGAAATGCGGTGGTGAGACCTGTTTTTGAGGTCAAGCTTGAACTTCTACACTCAGCAGTCTATCTGTCCGGACGCATACTGCACTAACTGGACGCAGGAAATGCCCGTCTGGGAAATTGTAAAATACAATGACTCTCAGTATAAAGTCAGGAGGATATTAGTGCAAGAAACACATTTCTTTAGGTCAGATGAGGTCAGAAAGTGTCTAATTATAAGTTGGCAAAAGTTGGATTCTGGAGCTGTCTGAGCTACAACCTCTATGGAAGATGGAGGTCTACAAATTAAAACCTTAGTTTCATTAAGTTACAAAAAGTTATGTGCCATCTAACATTATAAGTCCTGAAGATATGCAATCAGTGTGGTCTGCTCAGCTTGAAAACTGGATTTTAATGTGACATATATTTGAATGTTGTCTACGTAGCAGTGAAAACATTTTTCCTAGTGGAAGCATGTGTACAAAGAACAGTAAGGGGCCCAAAAATGATCCCTGAGGGATCCCACATGGAATGCTATTAGGAAAACAAGATAAAATACCTACAAACATGAATATAGATGAGCAGAAATATTTACAGAACAGCCAAAGCAGTTTAAGACCATGCCAGAAAAGTGGTTGTAATGTGGCTTGTTTAAAACAGGTCAAATGAGACATGTCTCTCTAACTTCTTACCTGGTTCTGGTCTCAGTATCTTCATGAACAGAGTGGCACATGGCGCTGAACTGGGACACAAAGAAGTCATAGCGCCGATGGTAGGACGGCGTGTCCTCCTCAATGTTGGCGAACTTCACAAACTAGAGAGAGGACAGGAAGATGAGGGGAACCATTCATTAGCGTCATTTGTCTTTGGGCCTTAGAGAGCACAAAGATGAGACATGATGATAACTGCAAAATCAGCATTGGTCAACACCAGAAAACAATTAAGAGACATGATAAAACTATCTCTAGACAGAAAAACACAAAGCTTATAACAGAGACATGTGTTTAGGAGGAAAATAAACACACAAAAAGGAAGACAAATTGGTTTGAGGCTGATCTTTAGTTTATTTATTGTCACAATAACCAATAAACTACCAACTACAATAGTCTGACTGCACAGGAGACACCAACCTGAGTCAGTTGTAACACCTGAACACCAGATGTTGTGATTGAAAGTGTGTGAAAACTAGTTCGCACGCAAACAGAGAATAGAAAAGAAATAGAAAACTAAAAGTAATGAATAAATGGCTGAATTATCCAGCTTCTGCCACTCCAAGTGGTAGTAGTATGAATCTAAACTTGACCGAACCTTCTAATAAAAACAGACCCAGCCTAAGCATAAAACACTCCCAGGGTCACCATGTCTTGTATGAAAGAAATAGTGTAACAATACCCTCTGTTATCTAATGAATAGTGTTAAATAACATCCAGATTAAAAATCAATTCTAAGTCACACAGAAAATGTTGGGAACCACTCATCTGGAGGTCGAAAATATGGAGTCTCGATCCTTAATCGAACAACTGCAGCCTTACTACACTCTAATAATGAAACTGCTATCCTACATTTGCTCAAGCAAATGTTTCAATTCCCTTTGAAACTCTTGGAAAATGTTGCAGCCCCGAGCTTCATAGCTCATTAAAAAGGTAGCAACTGTATTACAAAACTGAATAATGTTATATCTTCTAATCCTATTTTATCTACTTATGGTATTTAAGTATTGGAAAAATGATTCTGCTTGACAAATATTAAAGAGAAATGAGTATGAACTTTGTACTGGCGGATACTCAGTGCTTCAGTGTTGGTTTCAGAAATGAAAATCTGTCCTCAATCCACCTCTAACAGCCTGCACTGATGTTCACCTATCTCAAATCAGAACTGAAAATGGAAGTGAAGCTACTAATTATGTGACTTTTCACCTCAACATGTAGAGACAAAAACAGACACGCATGAGGTCTGCAATGACATACAGAACGTTTCCAGTGACAGAGTAAAAATACAGTCATATCTTTGCATGGGCATGAACTGGAAGTGATGGTGATAATGATGATAACCATTAGAGAGCCACCCCCTTTTGTCCAGCCTATAATTTCCTCCCTCCAAACAAGCGTAGAGTGTCCTCTGGAGAGGCCTCCTATCTCCCCTCACAGTCAGCTGCGCTTCTCGCTACCCTATCATTGTCCACTGCAACAAATTGCCTCTGTACAGTCCGGCATTGGTGACCAAAACCCCGCCGTTCTACCTGGTAATTTCCTCCCATTTTGTGCCTAACCTTTCCTGGGGGTAATGGCTCAGATGGAAGGAGGTATGCCGGCAGCTGGCTTACACAAGAGCTGCTTCCCCTCAGCTTCCCAAATGTGTTACTGTGTTAAATCCAGGCGTAAGACACATATAGAGAGGGGACTAATTACTGGTTTGTGTTTATGAGGTGCTGAGGGGGAACTCTGGTGACGACCTGAGTGTGGGCACCGTGTGCCGGCCCCTGAATGGATTTAATTCGGTTTAATTGTCATAAAAAAAAAAACATTCTTGCAAAAAAATATAGCCAATACAAAATTACATATAGTAAAAACACAAGACACATAAATAGACCTGTTTTTTAAGTCATGCTATCAGCATGGCTCTAGGGAGGCAATGTCAGTCTGCTGGTTGGTCGGTCTGCCGTTCCAGACTAAAATATCTCCACAACTATTGGATGGATTGCTACAATTTACCCTGAGGGGAACATTAATGTCTGTACCAAATGACATGTTGCCCTCAGGATGAATTGTATTAGCTTTGGTGATCCTCTGACTTTTCATCTAGCTCCATCATCAGGTCAAAATTATAATTTGTCCAATATTTAGACGTTACCATCAGCCTCAGCTGTACTTTGTGTTTAGTGCCAATTATCAAATATTGTCATGCTAACATGCTAAACCAAGATGTTGTAGATGTAAACATTATACCTGCTTAACATTAGCATGTTAGCATTGTCATTGTGAGAATATTAGCAAGCAGACTGTAGCATTTACCTTAAAACATTAGTGTGCTTTCGTAGTCTCCCAGAGCTGATAGCGTTGTTGTAGTCTTGTTTTAGTGGTAGGCCAACATGCCTAAAGGACTACTAATAGCATCCCAAGCTGCTCATTTGTGACTTCACCTGTACAAAGTTATATTCAACTAATTTAGCCTGTTAAATACGTCTGGAAAATAATGTAAGCAAGTAGCCAGTTGTGATTCCTCATTGTTGCTACAAAAGAATAAAAAAAACCTCAGAGGAAAAAGTACTTTTTACCTGCAGCCTTTGTTCATTGACATTTTTATGTGTTTATTTTTATGCTTAGCAACAGATGATCATTTATAATATGAAGGTAAGATTTGATCCGTTGACAGGCATGTTTGAAGCACAAATGAAAGTGTCCTTTTAGCTTCTGCCGCTGTGCAGCAGAAGTGCTACTTTCGCTAAGCTGCCAGTTGTCTAAGGACTGGTACAGACAGACGATAGCTCTACGTGAGCAAGACAAAAAACACAGGGTATAGTGTTATAAACCACGTCCAGTGTTTTGGTGTCTGATAAGCCTTCAACCTCATGGATCTGTTACTCAGGCTGGACCTCCTGGATCGTATTTCATTGTCTCAGTTGTACCTGAAGCAACACGCTCCAACCAGTGCAGCCCTTTGGACTGTTTTAAAGCAGGGCTGCTTTCTATCTGAACGCCCAGTAACTGTTGTAGCCTGTGTCTAGAGGAATTAATGTAAGACACACTTCAAGTGCCTTTTTATTTCTGATAATCACAATTTGAATACGAGAATATTAGTATACTGTTTAGTATACTATTTTTTTTTCAAAAGTCTTCTATAGATCCCCTGCAATACAAGCAGAGACCACTAGAAGTCAGCAAACCCCTGGTTGAGGTTATGGGCTATGCGTATATGAAGAAATTAAAGCAATAAAACTAAATAAAATCAATAAATTTTTTTTGGAAGGGTGCACTTTCAATTTTTGATGACACCTTGCTGTTGATAGGCGTGTATTGTAAACCGCTTTGGGAAAAAAAGCATCTGCCAAATTAATGAAATGAAATGTGAAATAAAATAAAATAAAGTCTGGTCTTAGGTGTGTGTATTTCGATCATTTTCAGCATTTAAACTTGTACAAACGCTTGCGTCAATTTGACACATTTGTGGGATTTCCATTTTACTTTAATTGAACAGAGGACTGAAGCCTTTCACATCGAGAGGATAAGTGCTTTAAGTGAAGAGGGGGTAATTCTGGTTCGAGCTGAGGTTTCATCATGTAAATAAGACTAATCAAAAAGCGACAGGCTTCATGCCTCACCGATGCCTCGTGGCAAAGCAGTTAGGATTTTCAACAATGAGAAAATGAGAGGGTGATACAAACACCAGCACAATTTGTTTTGCTTCCCTGAGGCGATTGTAAAGAGCTCAATTTAAAAAAAAAGAAAAAGGTGCCATTACAAAGCCCTGTGAAATGGACTGGTTTTACTTATCTATGCATACTGATTACACAACAGGTGGTAAAGAGTAAAATCCATTTACACAGTTGTCGGCAGTGAGCCACTTCGGTTAAGTTGATCGCTATCCATCGCTCTTTAGCACAGTAGGTTTGAATGGTGGTGGTAAGACGTCTACAGCTTCACCAAGCGCAGAGGCCAAAATATGAGTAGTTGAAAGATACTGGGCATATAGATGGACAGAGAACAAGTCAATTATACAGGAGTGGTTGGAGAAGTTCCTAACGGCCGTTTCCCACCACCGTGCAGCAACCATCTACCTGCAAGAGCGTTCCCCAAAAAAGCAAAGTGTTTTTAAAAGCAGCTGCTGCCGCTTCAGTTCAAGGCTGCGATGGCAGGCAGGTGCTTAGGTGAACATCATAGCGTTGGTACAACCCACCCAAAAGTCCACAACAAGAACACTAGCTTGCAAATCAAATCGAAGAACCACACATTTTCCATATTAGTAGCTGTGCAAGCTAGCTTGGCACCAGCCTCATCAGCTGCTCCATTGCTCTTCTTTCTGACCCGTGAAGCCCGCTGGTTTACTGCTGACCCTGGTGGCGTGTCAGCTGGACAGTCTGTGGGGGAGGAGGCAGACGGTTTGCTGACTCAAGCCAAGAAGTTGGACACTGCAGCCTGAAGTCGTTTTATAAGTTTTCTCTTGACATTAGTTTGGATTTCAAGTGATGATAAGTGCACAATATTGAAGAATAACACAGACCTATATGACGCACTCCACAAGTGTTGTCTGAGGACCTGCCGATTCCTCCACCTGCCATTACTTAATTTCCTGTATCCCCATCATATGTGACATTTCTGCACCTCCCTCTCGTCAGTGGGTGACAGTTTGCCAAGATAAAGTACGCAGGAAGCTAACAGCAGTTTGCAGGCAACTATCAGAAATCCTGGCATCTGCAGTTTATCACAGAAAAGTGTTGATGTCTTCTGTTGCCAACAGAGTCATAACCGGCTGCTGCCTCCTGAGTCCTGACTCAGGTAATGATGACGAAGACCTTCCCGGCCTGTTTAACTGTTAGACTGGGAGTTTGTTTCCCCTCAGTTCTCGTTTGTGCTGAACAATCATCAAACATCTCCTCTACAGCTGCGACTGGTCTGCCTCAAGGCACACAGGGAAGATAAGCTGAACGTATGTTTACTGTAGTTTCATGTACAGCCATTAAAGCTGCACTCATCAATATTTCTCATATTAAATATTAAGTAATGTTCTTTTAGTGACAGTCCAATAGAAAGTAAAAGTTAAGCTCATCGTTTTGGTTTTATGACCTGCAAATTCTGTTCTCATCGACCCAATTTGTTTTCATCAAACAAGCTCTGATACACCCACTACCCCAGAGCCCCAGACCCTCAAGGCCACAATGTTATGGTAATTTGATTATTGCAGATTTGTTTGGTAAAATGCACTAAACCACAGCATATACTGAAATGATAATCTGAAACCTTATCTTGAGGCTTCCTATTCTTGTTGAAGGACCCTGCGTCAATACCTTGTTTTGGCACATTAAATATGTTGGTTGATTTTATGCTTACATTGTACATTTTCTTAAATATATTTGTGTTTAATCAAATCATAACCAGTTTGATAAAATAATCTTCACTAAAGGTCTACTTACTAGCTCCACAAAAAAAGCCCCAGAAAAAAGTTAAACCTGCTGAAAATGTTAGAGAAAAGCTCAAGAGTAGACCTTCAGGCAAGATTATGTTGTCAAGCTACTGCTTCCAAAAGCAAAAATCATGCTTTGATGCTCAAAATTATAACCAAATGAAATTGGGGAACCGGGGGCAGGATTGGGGAATCTACAGCTCATATCTGCCCCTGGGCCTCCATGCAGGATAATCAGGCCCTGCATGTGTGAAGAGTTTTATCTGATGTCATGCATAAAACTCTTCATTGCATTAAATTGCAAAATATTTTAATATTCTTTTCTTCTAGTGTTTTTATGCTTCTTTTTCTTTGTGGATTTTTTTTTTGGTATAAAAAGGTAAAAAGGCCCTGTGTTTCACTTCGTCTTTGAATTATGGGTCTTGTGTCGCAAATTCCTACACAATTACTGACTTTTGGCAATTAAAGAGTTTCTGATTTTGGGTCTGAGCTTCACACAAAAGGCCTCAAACAGAGAAAAAACAAAGACTTTACTGTGGACTAATGAAGGTCCCTCTGTTAGAAGAGGAGCAAACACTTCATGGCCATCTGTGAACTAACTGTTGTGTGAAATCACAAGTGAAGAAGGACAACAAAGGCCACAGTGAAAGCAGCAGAAGGAAACTAACAGCGGAGAGACGGATAACTGGTAGACTTCACTCAGATTAAAGACGACTTTTGGTTGGTAGAGCATCAAATTGATTTATAGTTAGGTTGGACACATACTAGGGGAAATAAAAGAAAAGCGGGGTAATCTCGTTTCCATTTTGTTTTCGTTCCAAACTTTTAATTATCCAGAAATTGTGCACAAATCTGAAATACAGATTTTCTTGGCAAACTCTGGGCTGCATGTGTGGCACATCTGGCTCCAGAGGCTATAAATACCCGACGTATAAACTCCCCTGTGTGTCTGACTCAGCGGCTTCATGTGCCTGAGTGTGGACTGATGAGTGTCTCTTCTATTGAGATGGAGAGGAGGAAGAGACACTTCTAGCCGTCGCAGTCTGCCAATTTCTTGTGACAAAGTTAACTGGCAGATAAATTTGGAAACAGCGAATGTCTGGCAGCACAGACAGGACAGAAACACTCCGGTGACACACACATTTACACTGAAGGCACACACACACACACACACACACACACACACAGGGCAGGGTAAAAATAGAAACGCTGTTTGTTGTAAAAAGGAAAAGAGTTACATGAAAGGTGATAAATGGTGCATGTTTGAATATGTCATTCTTAGATCGATTGGAAAACCTTCATATAATCTATTTACAGAATGATTTATCACCTCCACCCATGAGGTTTTCTTTTCGTCTGTTAGTCAGCAGAATATCTCAAACGTTACTACAGAGATTTCAATGAGATTTGGTGGAATGTTAGATTACAAGCCAAGGTACAAGTCATTACCCTTCTGATGTCAATCTGGAACCCACGGCGCCACTGTCTGGCCATTATTAAGCACTTCACATTGAGGCTCAAAACACCTTTTTCCTATTTTCTTATCTAATTTTCTCAAAGGCAACATGAGGCGACTGACAGTTGGAGCTCTTCCAAGTCTTGGATGTTTAGTGTTTTTATCATTATTACCGACATTTCAGGTTCAGGTTGACGCTCACTTTCAGTTTGACCTCCAAATAAAGTGGTTTAGATCATCTGGATAAACTGTCTGATCATCTGAACATTAATGTCCCCCTGTTCCCAGATCTCAGCTATTAACTTGGTGAGCACAACGTTATTATTCCTGAAAGAAGTGATGGACAAAACTACCAAAATAAGACCCACGTCGTAATGAGCTTGAATTGTCCTTTAAGCTGCTGTGACCTCTGACATCCTTCTCTTGCTTGCTTGTAATGTTGGTGATAGAAGATATGAAGTTGATGCTATTCTTCAGCTCTCAGCTCTGCAGAGGAGTATCCTCAAAAACCCAAATGTGTGATGTTTGCAGCTAATTAGTCGAGGCTCCACTGAAAGCGGCCGGCTGGTTTCAAACAGTCTTTCAACAAAATTGCTGTAATTTGTTGAGCTCGGTGTTGGTGTTGTTCTGCAGACATCTCAAACAAACTCATTAAACTGATAATTACCCGACAGAACAAACGCAAGTGCTTTATTTTCCTCTACCATGTAAAACCAAACACCGACATTAACCTGAGCGTCTCGGCTTTGTAGCCGGCGCCATAAGGAAAATTTAATTAACACGGCTCTCACCTAAAGGCGGTCTGCACCGCTGTCGAAAGCCTCCCCACCCTCCAACCTCCCAGCTCACCAACCTGTCTCTGCATCCGCTCTCCTCCTCTGTCAGAGTCTAAATACCACACATAAATAATGCAAAGACTTTCGCATCTAAACCTCGGCTCCGTTTCCTGCTCAGATGAGCCGCCAACAATGGCAAGGACGACAGGCTGAGAATAGGAGGCATGAAGAGGGAAGGAGAAAAAACTTTGGGTTCACCTTCAGAAGACTGGGAGGGAGAAATGGGGCTGACATTTGCTGGCGGCTAATAGAGGCTAATAATAATTAGAGTCTTTCACAGGATATGGTATAGGGCCATTTCCACTGCCAGAGTAAAGGTTAAATTAGGTATTTAACCACCAACATCAACCTCTGGGCTGCAGCTGACTGATGTGTTTGTGTTCTGTTTGTTGCATGTTCCTGTATGTGTGCGCGCAGTATGAATTGTGGCTTTATGTTAATTTTGGTTTAATCTTTACAGCAAAATCACGAAAGATGGATTCTTTCATTTCAAGGCAACATTTTAAATGAAAAACCTGCACAAACACATAATCTTAACTACAATTATTTCACATTTGACCTGCTTTGTGAAAATAATGCATAAATAAATTCAAGTACAAGAGGTTATTGTGCTTTTGATAAACAGTAGAAAACATAAAAACTGTAATAATTTGAATAGAAAGCAGGAACACTTCAGGATGATAGAAAAGCAGCGCAGACTTCAGGGCTTCACGCAGCATATTATAGAGAGAAGAAATGATTATACTTTAAATGTAAAAATCAACCAACCTTCAGGTAGAAAGAGCAGAGAGGCTTTATCACCATCAGTGGCCACATATTTATTTAGTGAGGCTCCCGATTACCATGTGATCTACAACTAAACTGATCTGAACTGCAGTTTTGCACAAGATAACGTCTGAATAAGCTAAGTAGGTACGGAGGCCTGACACTCACAAAATGTAGTAAACGTTTATCAGACAAGTAAAAAATATAACTGAATACGTCAATGAATAATATTGTTAGTTAAGTAATTAAAATGGAGTGTGAAAACAAATATAAAGCCTTAATCAGTTGATAAAATAAATTTAAACTTAATTTATTTTAATCTTCTATTTATTTATTTATATTTATCTATCTATCTAGCTCATTTCATTTTTCAACTCCACATTTAAACATTTATCTATTTTCCCCACACATTTACATTCCTCACCACGTTTCCAATGTTCCTTATGCATATACAGTATATTGCATGTCTGCAGAAGTCATTAAAATAAGTTAAGTTTTTATTTAGTTTACCAGCTGATTGAAGGTTATAAATATAAGGTTTTTTAATTTGTTTACACTCCAGTTGACAACTAACCAACAACAGTATTTATTGATGTATTCAGTTATATTTTTGAATTGTCTGACAATAATAATAATGATAATTTTTTTACTACATTTGGGCAGTTCAGAGGCTCCATATTAGAGTACATCAGGTAAAATTCCTGAAATTTTAAACTTAACCTACAAACTGAAACATTGTTAAAGAGTGAGGACAAGTGACTTTCTTAATATTCAAGTTTAAAACAGTTTGCAAAGCAGTTGTAATATGAATATACGTAATGTGCCATAACTTAACTCTGCTTCCTCCTGGACGTTAAAGGTTTCCATGTTTACTGTACCTGGTTTATAAGGTGATTCTAATAATGTTAATAAGTCTACATATTAGATCATGAATGCCTCTTGCATCTTTAGGACATCTTTATTCAGAAAATATTCTTCTGCAGCTTCTTCTGTTTCTTCTCCTTCCTTCCTCTTCACTCTTATCGTCTTCCTCCTCATGACACCAAATCTGGAGCCATCAACTGAGTGTGTGTGTGTGTGTGTGTGTGTGTGTGTGTGTGTGTGTGTGTGTGTCAACATCTTTACATCTCTGCCCAGGAATCAAAAAATAATTTAAATATTGAGGCGAATTTCAGAATGTCTCTCACAAATATTAAATTGTTGCAAACTTTTCATGAAGAAAACCCAATAAAACCTGTTTTCCTGTGATTTCTTGTTCCAACCAGACTGATGTTCTTGTCTTACCGAGTTGGTTCCCAGGACCTGCAGGTCTGGTTCTCTGGACTCCAGCAGCTTGGCCACCATGTGCAGGAAACTCTCCACGAAGGGTTTGATGCTCTGAGAGTGACAGGCCATCAGCAGCTGGTCCAGAGCCTCCATGGCTATCACCACGTTGCTGCGCACAGGTGGGGGAATAGTTCATCGTCAAGGTGTTTTATGCTTAATCACACAAACTCTTTTGGTACTTTACAGATTTGCAAAATCACTCAAAAAGGTGTAAAAGGTCTAAGAGCAGGTGCATAAATGGCTGAACAATGGGTAAAATTATAATTGTGATTTCTGTCCAACACTGTCATTGTGAAGAAATTATGATTATTTTCTATAAATGACACACAAGTTCTACTCACTATCTGCCCGCTGCCAGTCATTTGTACTAAGCATGTAATGAGCTAGCTGCTAACAACTGCCTGAAAATGATGTGATGCAATCAGCTCGACTGTTTATCTAGAGAGAGGTTCACCACTATCTGTTGGTCTTTTTGAAAAGAAAGAAAAGACAGTATTTTTTGCAACATCTCAACAATACGGCTGCTTCTGGGTCGTTTGTCTGTAAAACCCGCAGTGCGTCGCCACACACGGCATTCAGAAGCTGCTAACAAACCTGAGAATTTCATTAATGCCAGTTTGAATGTAGAGTTGTGATTTCCCCTGACACAAAAATGTTCACGAGCTTTTCCGCTCTTAAAAAAAATGTAATTCTTCTAATCCATTAAGAAGTTTTTGTTTTGAAAATGATCTGATATAAAAGTGCAACTATCAGTATAAAACAGTGTCAGTCCAACATCTGTGTCAGCCTTCAAACATATGATTTAACTGCTGACAGAAGCACAAACTGAACTTAATATTCACCACCTTTAAGGCAGATCTGAGAACTTTAAAATAGTGTTTTCATTCATTATTCATTGCTTACACAGATATTTGTACCAATACCAATATTCTTTCCACCTGCAATAAGGGGAGTTTACCTATTATTATTCTTCTATTACTGTGGCATTTGGTGCAGATGTTAAAATATTTCTTAAACACTATTTGTCACTTGGAAACACTTCATTGTTGTTTTAATGATATGAATAATGATATTACAGAGACTAGAACATTTAATTGGCATTAAAGGCACCGCACTAAGCTGGTTTAAATCCTATTTATCAGATCGATATCAGTCTGTACATGTTAATGATGAATCCTCTATGCACACCAAAGTTAGTCACGGAGTTCCACAAGGTTCTGTGCTTGGACCAATTCTATTCACCTTATATATGCTTCCTTTAGGCAATATTATTAGGAAGCACTCCATAAATTTTCATTGTTATGCAGATGATACCCAATTATATTTATCGATCAAGCCAGATGAAACCAATCAATTAGCTAAACTTCAAGCATGCCTGAAGGACATAAAAACCTGGATGACCTGCAATTTTCTGATGTTAAACTCAGACAAAACTGAACTTATTGTACTTGGCCCCAAACACCTTCGAAACACATTATCTAAAGATATAGTTTCTCTAGATGGCATTGCCCTGGCCTCCAGTGACACCGTAAGGAATCTTGGAGTTATCTTTGATCAGGATATGTCCTTTAACTCCCACATAAAACAAACTTCAAGAACTGCCTTTTTTCATTTACGTAACATTGCAAAAATCAGGCACATCCTGTCTCAAAAAGATGCAGAAAAACTAGTCCATGCATTTGTTACGTCTAGGCTGGATTATTGCAACTCTCTATTATCAGGCTGCCTCAATAAGTCCCTTAAGACTCTCCAGCTGATCCAGAATGCTGCGGCACGTTTACTGACAAGAACCAGGAAAAGAGATCATATTTCTCCAATACTAGCTTCTCTACACTGGCTCCCTGTAAAATCCAGAATAGAATTTAAAATCCTTCTCCTCACCTTCAAGCCCTTAATGGTCAGGCACCATCATATCTTAAAGAGCTCATAGTACCCTATTACCCCACTAGAGCACTGCGCTCCCAGAATGCAGGGTTCCTTGTGGTTCCTAGAGTCTCTAAAAGTAGAATGGGAGCCAGAGCCTTCAGCTATCAAGCTCCTCTTCTGTGGAACCAGCTCCCAGTTTGTGTATGGGAGGCAGACACCCTCCTCACATTTATGAGTAGGCTTAAGACTTTCCTCTTTGATAAAGCTCATAGTAGGGCTGACTCAGGTGAGCCCTGAGCCACCCCTTAGTTATGCTGCTATAGGCCTAGACTGCTGGGAGACTTCCCATGATGCACTGAGCTCCTCTCTCCTCCTCTTCCTCTCCATCTGTACGCCCTCATATCCCATCAATGCTTGTTACTAACTCAACTTCTTCCCGTAGTTGTGTGCTTTCTCTCCTCTCTCTCTCCTTCTGTTGCTTTCTGCAGGTGTTTCTGCCTTGCCACTGTTGCCTAGTGCTGCTCATGGTGGGAACTGTTGGGTCTCTGTAAATATAAAGAGTCGGTCTAGACCTGCTCTATATGAAAAAGTGCCCTGAGATAACTTTGTTATGATCTGGCGCTATATAAATAAAACTGAATTGAATTGAATTAATGATGCAAAAGTAGAGGATGGAGTCTCAGCAGTGTTACTGTGGATAATTACAGTTTTAAAAAAAATGTTCACGTATGTTATCTAGGTTGTTATTTCGGACAAAGTGGACATCGTCTGTGTCCTGTACAATTAATGATATGGATTTATAGGAGCAGAACTCGACTCATCAGTCAGGCTTATCAGTTTGCTCCATCTGGGAGGCAAAAGCTTTGCCAAATCTAATGACCGCTTTGGGGTTTGAGTGACATAACTAACCTGAGCATACGGGCATGTCACTTTGTTGGATGGACAGAGTGTTTTAGGAGGCGCCAAATGGTTGTGTAACGACACGTGGACGATTACAGATGGAGGAGAGAGAGAGAGAGATGTGTTTGTTCTCTGTCAGCTTCGGGGAATAAAAGTAACAGCCAATTAAACACCATTTCTGACATTATAATCACTGTATTGATTTGGTGCTGCCAGTCTTCTTTTAGAAATACATGAGGGATTTTTTTCTTTTGTCTGTCATCTCATTTTAATTACTTTCCAGGAGCAGAAAGCACTAAATGGTTCAGGGAAATGTAAATGGACAATGGACTTAATATCACAGAAGCCGTTCTGATGACTTTAATGATGGTTTCTTTGAGAGCTTCCTTCACTTGGTGTTGATAAATGCCATTTAACCCTTGTTAACACTAGATAGTTTGTGCTTGGTTTCCATTCTCGTTAATTACAGGCCAATGGCATTATTACATGTCTTACTTAGCCATGTCACATGTTGTCATATAATGCCATCAATTGACAGGTGAGGGGTACTATACATGTTCTAGGACAGTTTACATTTGTTTGTAGTTACACAAGTTCTTATGAAAAAACATGTTGATCAGACACTCTGACATGTGTCTTCACAGGATGCATTCAGGTACAGTACTGAGTGTAGGAGACCTATGTTTTAGCAACGCTCAGAGCCAAATACACAATCACTGTAGTCATGCCTTAAACAGAAAACAATACACTTGAAGTCAAAAATATGTTTGTCTTCTTGTTCCTACAGTTGAATGTTTGAGCTTCACTGTACAGAATGACGTCTGTGCAGAGTTTGACACCAGAAGGATGTTTTCACGTTCATCTGCTGAAAGTGGAAAGTCTCTATGTGCTCACTGAAAATCCCATTTTCAGTGGCGGGCCTACAAGCACGATCTGTGACCTCACAAATAGCTTGGAAACCAATCCTGGTTCAATATTCAACTTGAAAAAGTGTGATGTGAAAACTTGAAGTCTCCAGCGCACACACACTGAGAACGGACTTTACAATGAAGCAGGAAACACATGTCGTCCAGCAGCTCAACTTCTATTTATAGATACTGGATTTTTAATGAAGGAGAAGGAGTAGAATCATTTCAAAGATTTTATCAAGATAATTGAACTTTTTTTGTATTATTCAAAGTAGAGCAATTTATATACATGTCAAAACTTTAAAATAGAAACGCATCTGTTCTGTCAAACACGCATGAGACGGACGACTCAAAAATCACAGCTCCTGTGTAGTCACGCCAAACAAAATCTTACATTTTCATGGACTTCTTCACTCCTACATGTCCTTTTCTTATTTCTGTTTGAGATGAATATGTTTTGATATTTGGCACTATGGTTTCCAAGTTGAGTGTGCGGTCACTTTGCTGTTCAGATTGCAGTAACCAGCTCCTCTTCCTCTTTTCACAGGGAGTATAATGTCGGAGTGGAGTCAGTGAATTAACTCAGAGCTTCACCAGCTGTTTTGTTTGGTTTTTTTTGGCCTTCAGCTGTTTTCATTATATCGAATCTGTACTATGGAAAGTCATACTTCATTAGCTACCAGCAGTTCCTGTTTGCATTGTAACTAGGGATCACCTGGATTCATTTAATACTGAAGAAAAAGTATTGATTATTGTGAGGCAAGATCGGAAGTTACCAGGTGCGTCTTTTTCATATATTCTCTATATACTGTGTTCTCGGACTGGATTTATTGACCTTTATCCTCAACAGACATGAGAAAAA